>BQNB010022933.1:0-62398 GCA_026074375.1 Tanacetum coccineum | reverse complement strand
TTCATTATGTAATTTCGCACAGGGCCCTAAAAAAATTCAGTATTTTAGAGACGGCCCTGTTTAAACTTGTACGTAGTTGGCTCACCAATTGGGATTACACGTGAATGGTGGTAAAACTTCTTGGGTAGTGACCTCGACGCATAACGTGAGCCTGATCAAGCAACACAAGACGAGCCATGGCGAGCCATTTGCTCGCTGATGGTGCGTCATAACCTCTAAGAAACCCGAGCAGATCATGCTCGTTGGCTCATAGTCTGGCCTCGTGACCGTTGACACCATAAGGCGTATCATGCTTGTACTCAAGTGTGACACGTACAGTAGGCTGCTGCCATGGTTGAAACCATGGGTTTCGCAGCAGCTACTACTACTGTTACAGCCAAATGGGTTGCGAAAAACACCACCACGTCCTTAGTTTCGACCTTATTCTATCCCGTGACTAACCTTATAGGAGTAGAACCATGCGGGTTTAATGGAAAGTTATATATACATGCGTACGTTACAATGTGAAGAAGAAGGAAAAACTAGACATAAATTATTAAGGGTGCGTGGGTGAAAGAAAAAGACACCACACTCGACATAAATCAAAAAAAGGAAAGGGATAAGTAGCCATGTGGGGTTATTTTATAAAGAAATGATACATGTAATTTAGTTTGCAAATAGTAGACATGAGGAAGTATAGACACATGCGTGTTTCGAGTCTGTGGGTCGTCCCGTGTCAAGACTCAAACGAAATGGGTAAACTCGCTAATGAAACGGGATTTAATCAAAAGATAGAAAACTATAAAAACAACGATTTTCGGTGAATTAAAAATAATAACGACAAAATTAATTTATAAACGTATAAATGAACTTAACGCGGTTAATATAAGTTCTTTGATGCTAAAAATATTTAAAAGTTTATTCGGGTTAAAACATAAGAGTTATAGAAATAAAAGCGTGGAAAAGGAAAATGTTAAATATTCGGTAAATACTACTTTAAAGAAGTAGGGGAGTACATGTGATAATATGGAAACTTAAGGGTATTAGCGGTAAATAAATAGTTTTTATAAATTATTTAAACGAGTCGAACGGACTGAGATGTATAACTCTACGAATTTGTTGACGACAATAAATAGACGTGATAAGGTCATGTATAGACTTAGTGACTTACAACTAATACTTGTATTTTGTTTTTCCTAAGATGTAAATCGCATGATTGTAGCAAGTTATGTATAAGTGTAGAGTCATGTATCTTTCCCTAGAGCCAACGGTTTAATCAACATTTTGAAAACGTAAAACAATAAACGACAAGTGTCCTTGACGACTCATTTGCATAAACCACTTCATACATTAAGTATTTTTAGAACGTAAACTCAGACTCTGTCATAATTACTTAGGTGTTTGACTGAGTCACTTTTGACGTGCATTGAACCATTATCAGTTCCAGGTGACTAACCGACAAGGTGAGTTTTCATAGCCCATACTTTACTGTTTTAAATCATCTTTTGGGATGAGAACATTGCTTATTTTTAACAGTTGAACACAAGTACATTTACTGATTTACTATTTGGTCTAAGTCCTTATTCGACCCAACATACTATGTTGCCCAATTTATCATGAACCATTAATTACTTGTAAGCGCGAATGTTATGGATAAATCTATCGGGATTGACATCCCTGTTTTTCTTGGACTGACATTAGTCAAGCAAACACAGTTTCATTTGAATCAGTTACGGATGTCATGGGTTGAACATATGCGCAGGCTTATCAATGATAAATCATGTTAACGCTTCGGTGTCATGAGCTTAGACAATAGTAAATACTTCTCATTGTGATATATAGGATTACTATATTTCATGCTATGGTTATAAATCTTGTGGTTCATTACTATTACCAAATAACAAAACCTATGAACTCACCAACTTTATGTTGACACTTTTAGCAATGTTTTTCTCAGGTGTTCTATATTATGGTACATATGGAGTCTGCATTGGTATATTGGCATGTAGAGGTCTATCTCTCGTATCAAGTCCTCTTCATGCCCTGAAGTCACAAACCCAAATCCAGTCTTTCACTATAGTGAAATTTAGGGGTGTGACAATAGCTGTCCCCTTGAACATAAGCTTCATGTGGTAAAGGAGGTTGGCCATATAGGACTTTAAATGGTGTTGTGTTAGAAGTGTGGAAGTTGGTGTTGTACCAATATTCTGCTAATGGAAGCAAATGTACCTACTCCTTTGGTCTTTCCTCAGTCGTATACCTTAGAAATCCCTCCAAACGCCTATTTACCACCTCTGCTTGTCCATCACTTTGAGGGTGGTAAGTTGTGGACATATGCAAGCTTACATCCAACAGTTTAAACAATTCTTGCCAAAACTTGCTCAAAAAAGACCTTGTCTCTATCATTGACTATAACCTTTGGCAAACCATGTAACTTGTAAATATTGTCTAAGAAAGCTTGAGCTACTTGTATTGCAGAATAAGGGTGTGACAGTGGAATAAAATGGTTGTACTTACTCAATCTATCTATTATCACCAAGATATCAACTTTCTGTTTTGATGTAGGCAGCCCATCAATGAAATCCATAGACACTTCATACCACACACTTTGAGGGATTGGCAATGGTTGTAAGAGTCCCGGTGAAACAACTAAGTCAGCTTTATTCAGTTGGCACACTAAGCATTCATTCACAAATTTCTTAATGTGTTTCCTTATTTTCTTCCAATACAATAGTGCACACATACTATAAGTAGTAACCTTCACTCCCGAGTGTCCTCCCATAGTCCCATAATGAAAGTACTCTATTAAATCATGTTGTAGACCACTGTCATTGCCCATAACCAATTTGCCCTTTCTAGTCAGCAAATTATTAGACCAAGAGTAGTTAGAGTTTGACACAGTCTTTTCCAGCTTTTAATTTTGCAATCAAGGCTTGTATTTCCACATAAGCAGTCCAACTATCCTTAATTCTTTGCTATACATCACTAGAAACTGTAGAGACCAGCATATGCAGCAATTGGACATTCTTTTGAATCCTATATAATGCATCAGCAACATCATTGTCTTTATCTTTTTTACACTTAATCTCATAATCAACGCCCATCAATTTTGGAAGCCATTTCATTTGAGTGGGTGTAGAAATTCTTTGATCAAGTAGGTATTTGAGACTGAGGGGATCTATTTTTATCTTAAATTATCTGTCAAGTAGGTATCCCCTCCATTTATCCAAATCTTGTAGCACAACTAAGAACTCCTTCTCATAAGTAGACAATAATTGGTGTTTGGGAGATAAAGCCTTACTTAGATAAGCCACTAGATGAACTTGTTGTTGCAACACAGCTCCTATACCTTCTTTAGAAGCATCTGTTTCCACCATAAAGTCCTGTTTAAAGTTAGGTAGCTTTCACACAGGACCAGACATCATTGCTTCTTTTAATTGCTCAAATGCTTGTTCAGCTTCATTGTTCTAAACAAAGGCATTCTTCCTTTGTAGTTTGGTTAATAGGTAACTGATCACAATATAGTCCTTAATAAACCTCCTATAGTAGCCTATGAGACCTAAAAATCCTCTGAGTTGCTTCAAATTCATAGGTACGAGCCACTCTTTCATTGCTTGAATTTTAGTAGGATATGTAGCTACTCCCTTTTCAGAAATCACATGTCCCAGATATTCAACTTGTGATGCCCTAAACACACACTTACTGAGCTTTACTTTAGTTGATGCTGCCTTATTATTTGCAATACCAATCTTAAATGTTTTGTATGGGACTACATATCAGGACTATAAACTAGTATATCATCAAAGAATACCAAGGTAAACTTCCTTAAAAATGGCTTGAACACTTGATTCATCAAAGACTGGAAAGTTGAAGGAGCATTAGTCAAGCCAAATGGCATCACAAGGAATTCATAATGCCTTTGATGAGTCTGAAAAGTAGTTTTTAGCAATGTCATCGAGATACATTCTAATTTATTGATAGCCAGACCTTAAATCCAACTTAGAAAATACCTTAGACCCACACAATTCATCTATAAGTTCTTCAATCAAAGGAATAGGGAACTTATCCTTTATTATATTCTTATTAACCTGCATGTAATCCACACACATCCTCCAACTGCCATCCTTCTTTTTGACCATGACTATAAGAGAGGAAAAAGGACTTTGACTGTGCCTAATTACACTAGCATCTAGCAATTCTTAGACCATGCTTTCAATAGCATCCTTTTGAGTAGCAGGGTGTCTATAGGGTCTAATGTTGACTGTAAGAGACCCTTCCCTTAATGGTATTCTATGATCATGACTTCTAATTGGTGGATGTTCTTTAGGTATAACAAACACATCATTGTAGTCTTCTAACAATGTCTACAACCCCTTAGGTACCTCATTTGTTGTTGTTTTGGCAGATACAATGTTAAACAGTAATTCAAGGTACACACATAAAACCATAAAGGATAATTAAGCTTGTACTCCTATATTGTTTGACAACTATTTACTTTGCAACCATTATGATGATATCACAAATCAAGTATTTCTATAAGAATCTAGAGAGAGAAAGAGAGTGGATAGAACTTGTAAAGAGAGAAAGTAAAATAACATAAAATAAGACTTTTATAAATGACCAACACCCTCTTAATGGGATGGAGAGGGCTTATAAAGTACCTTATATGGATGGAAAGCCCATGGATGTCCATGGGCTTTACCCAATTAGCTTACACGTAACCGAATGATTGACTATGAGCTACAATATACTATGTTGGTAGTAACCGAGTCTTTTCTCGATTCTTAACAATCTCCCCCTAAGGGAGGTCACTCTAAATTACAAAAAAACTTAAGCCTAACATTCTATGAATGTCTTTGGTCTTGCTCGTATTCTTGGTTCTTTTATCTTTGTCTTGTATCCATATGTAGTGAGCTTGAACTTGTTCCTTTAGCTTGACTTGCTTGTGATCTTGAGTTGTTTGAGATCATCAGCCATACATCATCTCTTTTCATCATCTTGTAATATTTTGCCTTCTTGTGATCTTGTGACCTTCTGACCACCATGCTCATACCTTTCTTTATCTTAAAAACTTGTATAATCATCTTTCAAAGAAGATGATTATATGTTCTTGAGCTCTCATAATATCTTGACATGTGTTAGTCGGGTATGCGCATGTGGCTATGAATCTGACTCGTCTTGGACTAGCTGCTGCCACCATCGGGAATACCTGCATAAATGGGTTAGTGATAAACAACATATATAGACGAAAGTGTCTTTGTCACTTCATCGAATATGGTTGAAATAACCATGGTTCCTTGTTAATCAATATAAATACTGCCTGTGATCAGGTAGAATTCAAGAAAATCTCCTTGACAGGGTTTCATAGCTGCACTAGCTGTTCTCGTTACCAGAGCGTCTTAAAGCAAACAACACGGTAAGAGTGAATCGATAAGTTACTATCTTCCCGATTGAGTCGTTAATTCATGTTCGGATTTCCTATGTCCAGATACCCTTGTGATGCTTCCCATGGACATAAGATTGAAAATTAATTTAGGAAAATTAGTTGGTGTGTTAAGTTGCAAAAGGGTTTTATAAGACACTAAAATTTTATCTTTTTCAAAATTCATCCGTCAATTCATAAGCTAGACCAAATCGATATCCAATGTCACAAGTTTGATCCATGTAGGATCTCACAAGTCACCCACCACAGAGCTTGTTTGATGTTGGCTCTAGAAGGATTTCCATCGTCACTGTGAATACTTAAGTATCACTGTGATGTTCTGGCAATATCATAAGGATAATGCGTAGGACTTTTATTATTTTACTTGATTTCACAGTGTATGAAGAACAAGTATACTTGGATTAGTGTCTTAATAAGATTTATGGCTCTAGACTCGATAGCTCACTTTGGTTTTAGTAATCGGAGGCTGGAGCAGACTGCCACCTTTTTAATACCAACTAACTCGGAGTGAGAAAGTCGATAGAAATGTGTTTAAGCTCCGTGAGAAATAAAACAAGAGTCTTTTGAGAGACCTTGAGTGGCTAAGGAGGGTTCTGCTTTGCATCACTAGGTACATGATGACTATCTTCAATACCAAACAACAGCTTAGTGTTTCTGATAGCATATGTATTAACCCGATTTCTGCCTAGGTGTAAGGAGGGCTTCTTTCTTTTCACCCTTTATCTTTACATTTCTTTTTCCTTCTTCAACTCCTTTAATGCTTACCAAGACTTCATCACTAGCACCTTGTTAGGTTTGTTCCAGTGTTAGCTCTATCTTAGTATGTATTTTCACCTTTCTCACTTTTACTCCTTTTGTATCATACCTAAGAAATTCTATTCTATCTAATGGAATGTCCCTGGGTAGATCCCTCCAGTTTTGGCTGAGTCATGGGAACGAATACCTAATCTTAACCACCTTATAACTCCATAAACTTAAGTACATGGTCGGTCTTTGGGTATTGTTCTCATTGCCTTAAAACCATTTGAAAAACTCAACCAAGGTACTGATGATATAAATCAAAACTTTTATACCTTGATGTTTTCTTTTCCAAAATTTCCCCCTGCATACGTGCATCGATATTCAAAAATGTTTTACACATACGAGGAAGAAGCTGCACTAGAGTCCTTTTTGATCACATTTATTATTTGCATAGTTTTAATAACATTTTCTCCCCTTATCTAAAATGTTAAAATCTTTTGATATTTGGGATATCAATTGATTAAAACTGTCCGGGAAGAGAGATGTTCCTAATTAGCAAGCTTATTTGGAACATTTTAATGCTCCCCCTCAATTATTGAGGGAATGCTATAGTGTTAAGTACATATTTTGAATTTAATGAAAAATTCATGAAAAATTATACTTAACACATATATACTTATTTCTGTACACTACATATTGATATATTATACAAGATAAGATAGGAGACAGGACCTGACATGTTTAAACCAAGTATGACATAGTCATACTATCCTCTGCAACAATCGTTTATCCATCTCTGTTTTCCTTCTACCAACCAACACTTTTAAGCTTCTCAAAATCTATCTTTTGAACAATCGATCATCAATCTTGTTCACCATGATGCCTATGTGTCTCTTATCCTTAGATGTCCATTCCCTAGAAGGCATGTCTTTTTTGTAGCTAAACTTGAAGTTTAATAGCCTTTCACGAAGAGTGTTATGAACAGATTGGAGAGTTTCGTCACAAAACTTGTGGATCTCATCGACACGCATTAACCTTTTTTTCTTGCATATGTCTTCATAAATAACCCCCGATGGATCAAAGTTTAAAGTGTATGGTTCTTTAATTGAGATATGTAGACATGTTCTTTAAGGCCTTGTTAAGTTGAGCTTCCTTTGGTAACTTTCAACACCTAGCTGAACGTCTTCGACCCTGTTCTTAACAATGATTCCTCAGGTGAACATTTTCAGAGCAGTGACAAAGTCCACAATCACATCACCATCTAGGTTGAAGAGCTTGTTTTGAGTAATTAGGAGAAGCATGTCTTTAATGTCATTGAGGTGTAAGTCCGAAAAGTCTCCTTCTTTAAACCTGTAAAGTTTCTGATCAGCTTGCCTTACAACAATTTCCTTTAGGTAGTCATAACCAGATTTCTTTTCAATCTGAACGCTTACAACACTTAGAATTCTCATAGTTGAGAAAACTTCATGTTTTGACACTGTATTGATCATAACTCTGTAAAACTGTTGACGTTGTGGTCCTCGGTGAGATATTCCAAGCGCAACATCCTTGTCGTAGGCAATTATGACCTAACTTCACATAGTTGGAATCATGTCTTCAATACCTTCCATAGTATACCTTGCAGCTGGTGTCTTAGTAATGGATGAGGAGTATGTTATGTCTTTATTTCCTGCTTTCAAGTATTCAAGATCGTTATCAAAGAAGAATTCAACAGGAATTGTAAGTCAACCTTATTTGTCTTGCAGGGGTAAAGGCTTGCTCATATCAACATGACTTTTGTGACCTTCTAGGTTTATCCAGTCGAGTTGATCAGTTAGAGCACGGTAGCATTCTTCCATGTTATATTCCAGTTCGACACAGCTTTTGCAGGTACCTTTAAGTAGGTTGAACACTGGACCTACTAGATCTGCTCTTGTGATCTTGTTTAATTTGAGACGATTCATGGCAAATGCAAAAAAATCAATAGGAGTGCTCATCAATTCATCAAATGTGAGTGGAGGCTTCTTAGCTTGTATCATCTCATTAAACCATGGCTGTTCTAAAGCATCATCAATGATTTTAATTGTATTCCAGTCCAGATCAAGTGTCTCAAGCCTTGGATATTTCTTGAACTAATCCTTCTTTGGAATCTTTAGAGTTGTATCTGCTTGTGGCTCGTTAGCATCATCAGCCACATTGGTAAGGTTTGGCTCTTCGACATCCATTTGCACTATGTGCTCAATTTTGTGGACTGATTTGTATGCAGATATAGATTTACCAGATTTGGAAGTAATGGATGGAGTTTTACCTTGAGCAGATTCCTTGGATTTAGAGGGTTTCTTTGAAGGTTCAACATCTTTTCCAGTTCTTCTCTTCTTAATCCCTTCGTTTGGTCTAGCAGAAGGGTCTTTATCTTGATCAACTCCACGGTCTCTTTTCTTGAGAACTTTGTCAGGATTGTTACCTTCTTTTGTAGTGGCTTCATCAAGTAACATTGACCATGTTAGTGCATCATATAGCTCTTGATCTGTGTCATGAGTCAGGTGAGATTGGCTTTTATTCATCTTAGCATAGAGTATCTTCTTCAGTTCATACTCAGAATGAGACTCAACTGCTTTAATAGCAGATTGATCTGGAGAAGAGGATTGAGCAAAAGGGAGTGGAGTCTTCTCAAGTGCATCCTGTATTGCCTTTGGTAGAAACTTTGGCAGAAAGTTCTTGACTTTGTTGATAACATTAGCTTGTACAAACTCTTTAGTAACATCATTGTAGTCACTCTTCTCAGATAGTTCCTTTTTAAGTTCTTCAGTGTGTGATTGAAGTACCTTCTTAAATGCATCTGGGAGACTTGATTGAAGATAGTCCTTGACTACTGATGGTACTTGGGATTTGATTGAAGCAAGAATAGCTGTAGAATGATCAGCTTTTTAAGTTCCTTGACTGCTTTTTCCAATTCAATAAATCTTTAGACAACAGATTTTACTATTTTAGAGTTGGAAACTTGAGTAGATGGAATTTTTGTAGCTGGTAGTGGATGTGCTAGTGGTGTAGTTGGTGGAATTTGTGTTGGTTCGGGAATGACAGACACTTTGACAGCATGAAATGGTTCTTGCTGAATATTAGGTACGTCTTGTTGGATTTGAATATCCAACAAGGAATTAATTTCCGCTTCAGCATTTTCTAGAATAGTACCAATAAGAGATGCATTAGGAGAATTAATAAATTGATTACCAAAGTTGGAAGAGACAGAATGACTGGAGGTGGATTGAAGCAGATTGGGAGTCTCTTTTTGTGTTGTTGAGACATGAACCACTACTTGTTCATCTCCAGCTTGATCATCTCCTTTTTGCTCTTCATCAGCCTTGAGCTCTTCATCATCCTTTTGTTCTTCAACTCTTTCAGTAATTCCTCTTCTGCTTCTTCAGCAATATTCATTTCTGCTACACCCTTTACCTGATCTTCAACATCAGTGTCTGTCCTTTCATCATCAGTCTTTTCAATATCAATACTCGCATCATCTTCTTCATCATCAATCTCAGATTCATCATCATTATTGGATACCCACGGTATGTATTTTAGGTTCTCTACTTTGTAATCAAATAGAAATGTCTCATCATCAGTTGAACCCCAATCTTCAAGATCATATTGAGCTTTACTTATGTATTTTATCTCATCTAAAACCTCTGGTGAAGTACCAGCTCCTTCATCTGAGTCTGCAGAATCCCTTGTTGGCTCATCTGGAACCTCTGGTCTAAGACCAGCTCCTTCACTTGAGCCACCAGATTGATGCTGGAATCTGCTTTCATGTTTGCTGGCCTTGATTGCTTTCTGAGTGTCAATTTCTAACTGTGCTGCATCAGATAGCAGTTCAATGCCTTTGAGCTTTTGTGTCTGATCGATTGATTTCTTCTTTGTGACTTGTAGAGTATCTTGTATGATGACACCTCTGGGGTTTCTTCTAATCAGCCTTTCTTCTTGTTCATCTGATTCTTCATCACTAGACTCTATCTTCTTTGCCCTTTTCTTCTTAGAAGCAGTATTTGCCTTTTTTAGAATAACCGTTGCCTTAGTTCCTTGAGTTCCTTTGCCTCTCCCTTTCTTTGGAGGAATTAAAATTTTAGATATGCTAATGAAGGTCTTGTAAGCTTCAGATTTCTTCATATCATCAGTCACCAAAGTATTTGGAATAAGCTTTCCATATACTTGGTGTTCCTCTCCTTTATTGATAAACTTCAATCTATCCAATACACCATCATCGTCAACTGTATGGTAAAGTGAACCTTGTCTCTTAGAAATTGATTTGTGTTGTGACATGAAGTGGTTGATGATGAATTTGGTGAACCTGGGAAAGGGCATGATCTCACGTCTTCTGACCTTTGACTGCCTATTATCAATTTGGTACTGAAGATCTTCCCAAATCAAAGCAGCATAATCAACATTCACCTTGTGGTAAATACCCCATAGAATTTCAAATCTTGATGGTCAGAGTCTGTCATTGCTTGACATCTTCCCCGATAAGCATTTGTTGATGATAGCTCCAAGGGTTCTCCATGGTTGATGCATGTGATTAAGAAATATCTCTGAAATGTGTTTCAGTTGACCCTTGTAGCCCAGATCCAGAAGAAAGTCAAACAGAGAATCATTTTGTTAATGCAAAAAACCATAAAAACGTTTATTTATATTTTACGATCTATCAATGTTTTGTCGATAATAAAACGTAAAATCATCAGAAGTAGAAAATAAAGTTTACTAGTTTTAAACCAATAGTTTTCTAACTCAACTATCATTTCATTTACCTCACACATCATACTTTACGTATTTTGTTAAAAACGTTTAAATACATTTTTAGAATAAAAAATGCACAAAATAAAGTGTAAGCATAAATTAACAAAAGTATAAAACTAAAAAATATTTTTCTATAAAAGAAAAATGTTTTATACATCATGCATGACCTCAAAGCATATCTAGACAAGATTTTTTGAAATCTAAATTCGGATTTATTGTCAGAGAGTCGGTTCCCTCCTGTTTCACTGGCCGGTTCCATTATGGAAATGGAACCACCAAGAACTGGGCTACAGTACTGGCCGGTTCTGTACCGTTGCACTGGCCGGTTCCATTGAGGTAATGGAACCGGTAGAACCGGGATACAGTAAACTTCAAGCCTATAAATACCAAGTCATTTTTTCTGGTTTTAGGCATCAATTAGATTAGTCTCTTACACTCATATTCATCTAACATCAGATCATTAACCATGATCTTTTTCATTCTAGTGTTTTGGTGTATTTCTCAATAGGAGGAGTTCTACCAACTTTTGCATATGAGATCAAGCAACAAGGAAAACTTGGAGCATGTATCTCTCACTCCTTGAAGATCTATCTACTGATCTCCAAGCTTTATCAAATCATCCTAGATTATGAAATAGTATGTTATGTTATGCTTAGAGCATTTCAGGTAAATGTATTACATTTAGTAGATTCGTAGGGACGGATCTATATTTGTTGTAACTTTGCTTAGCACCTATTAGAGGGTAAACATTAGGAGGTTTTGTTCTTCTTTGTTGAACATGGTTTTTAGCTTAGTACCAAAAGGGGTATGTGGGTGAAGGTTTGATTCTACCGAGTAAAGAATCCGGTATTTAGCTTTGTACCGTTAAAATGTGTAAGCGACGTTATGAGGCTTCTCTGTCGGTTAAAGGAGTATTGGCGATTAGTGAATTCGAACTCTCGAGTAAGTGACTCAGGGAGTGGAGTAGGG
Organism: Tanacetum coccineum; assembly: GCA_026074375.1. Classification (NCBI taxonomy): domain Eukaryota; kingdom Viridiplantae; phylum Streptophyta; class Magnoliopsida; order Asterales; family Asteraceae; genus Tanacetum; species Tanacetum coccineum. The sequence goes on along the minus strand of BQNB010022933.1, from coordinate 50,502 downwards.
CAAGGAAGGTGACCTTGTAGCCGAACCACTATAAATATCCGTGTCTTATATCCTTTGAACATTATGATTTATGGTTTATATTTACAAATCGTCATAAACAAATAGATCTACAATAACCAAACAAATTGATTAAAATTTTATTTATTGTTGAAAACTATTCAACTCCCTCCTCTAATTTTCCACACGTTTGATGGAGGTACAGTGAATTCTTGATTCTAAACTCTTGAGCTGATCTCGAGAACCTCTCAAAATAGTTCCACATCAATTTTACATGTCTTGTTGGCAATGTCAAACTGGTAGAACGAAGATTTCTTGACCTTTTTGATGGTGAACCAGAATTGCTGCATGTAGATTACAGGTACATTAGCAAAAGTGAGAAAGACGTTGTAGCAGGGAGTGTTCTTGATGATATCCAACATGACTTGATATTTTTCCTCCTTTTGAGTTAAGGTTGGATCCATTCTGAGATTGCTTTTTCCAATCTTAACTCTGTATTCAATAGGAACCAATTTCTCATCACGGGCGGCTTGTTGAGCTTGTTCTCGATGCATGATTATGCTTAAGAGTTATCCAATACAGTTTATATACAACATAGATATATGTATGTTACTGATTAGATTAACTATCCTTGTTGTTGTGATTGGATTTTAAGTGTCTTTGTGTTTATGTTACAAGTGGCTAAGTCTAATTTGACGCACATTTTGAGAAGTCAACTAAGGTCTGTGGTCAAAAATGTCAAACTAGTGAAAGTCAACATTTTGGTCAAAGTCAAACTAAGTTAAATAGTCAAAGTGTGTACGGTTGGTCAAACAGGTCAATTCTGGTCAATCTGTAATGTTTGTCATGTTACGTAGGATGTGAACAAAATTTCGGCAGAGTTTCTTTTCATGAAATGTCATAAACCGCAGAAAATTATTCCCCTGTCATACATATTCTGCAGTAAAGGAATATACATGTTTAAAAAAAATTAACACAACATATTTCACAGTGACATAGAAACATATTCCGCAGTGTAAGTTAAAACATATTTCGTAGTCAAAAGAAAAACATATTCCACAGAGAAATTGAAAACACATTCCGCAGTCAAGTTGAAAACATATTTTGCAAAGAAATTTGAAACATATTCTGCAGCGATAGCACATTCCATAGACATAGCAAATACACATGCCATAGTATTCATGTATAACATATTCCGCAGCATTCATACTTTGACATATTCCGCATAATTCATAATCGAGACCCAGAATTTTGACAATATTTGCACTTAAATATGTATCATACACATCATTCATCACTTAAGAACCATTAACCCATCATTTTCATTAAGAGATAACAACATTTGAATCATTTTTAGGCATTTCGTGTATTCAAGAACACATTTTTTACCACTTTTAAACTACAAAGCATCACGAGACCTTCACAAGCATTTCTAGAGGACATCCAACTACTTAGAAACCACATGAGGCACAAAAACATTCATTTAAACATATTAGATACACATTTCGCAGCCAAGAACACGAGATAACTCAAAGATTATACCTACGTCTTTCTAGCAGCAAAATTTATGGCCTAATACATTCACAATTCACATATCTAACTTATAAACGCAAACCCATAACCATTTAAGCCTTTACACAAATTTCGCACCAAAAGCGTTCAAAAGAATCAACACAATTCACAAATGAGTTCGTGTTAGACAAAACTGTTTCAAACGCATCATTAACAACCCTAGACAAATAAAACCCCCACTTTGATTAGACTAAATCCCAAATTTTTCCTTATGAACCCTGATTTGAAAATCGGGGTTTTTGGCTAAATAGTGATGTTTTAATCCAATTCATTTTGAGAGATATTTGTTTAGGTGATTAGGAACAGATTTCTAGTTTACCTTGAGGCTTGAAAACATGTTTTGATCCTTGTTTGAGGCTTGTGTGAAATAATACGAGTGAGAGTGAGAGTGAAAATTTTATAAGTTTTTGAAAAAAAATAAAATGAAAGAGTTTTTGATATATCAGATTTTAAGTTTGTGCATTTGGCACTTTTTGTCCTTGTGGTTTCCTAAGTTTATCATTTCCCTTTAATACTTTCCTAAGGCTTAAGCAATTTTAGGAAAATGACAACTTTAGTCCCTTTAGTTGTTGGCTTAGGTTCTAAATTCCATATTTTTCCTTCTAAACCCTAAAGGTTGAACCAAATAACATCTTAAGCCCAAATGTGTTAACTTTAGTTAATTCCCCTTCAAGAACTGATCGTTATAGTCCAAAACCTTTTTCATTAATTCCGTGATTTATTATGAAGCATTATTTTAAAAGAATTATTAGCACATTTCTTTCGCTCAAATAATGACCCGTTTTCTATTGAAAGAGCTGTAGTCATTGTTTGAATGATAGAATTATCTTTAAAAATCTTTTTCTGATGAAGAACTGATATGACTGATATGTTTTTGTAAAACAACACATTTATACCACCAAAAATAAGATTTCTCTTATTTTACAAAATAAGTGCACTGACACGTACACTTATTTGAAAGAAAGCCCAGGTTGTGTAGCAAAGTATACACAAGCCTTTGTATGAATATTAAGTAATTCATACCCGAGAAAAATAAATTTTCCATTGAGAGGTCAAGTTTTCTTTTTGACAAAATACTTGCCTTTAAAATAAAGAACGAGTTGCTGTCTGAAATAACAGCAAGCCAATGACATGTTTTGAAAACATTTAGAACTTCTGCTCGAACTTTATTTACAGCTTCGTATCATTATTGAATGACATTTCTAAAGCCGTAAATATTATCAATTTTCAGAAGACATGTCATGAAAAACATATTTTTGTATTTTTCTATTTGGTTTTATAGATTTTATATTTTTCTATTTTCTTTTTTGTAAAAGTTTATATATATAAAAAAATGAAAAATATTTTTGTGATTTTATGTTTTCTTATTTACATATAATACAAGGATATTTGAAGAGTTACCACCATTACTCATCCTTTTCTTCAGCCAGACTTTGCAGAGTTTCGGGAGACATGCTTTGCATTCCAAGCTTGTTGATTAAGAAGTGAAATCTTTCTTGAGGCAAGGCTTTTGTGAAGTTGTCTGCTAGCTGATACTTTGTTCTGACGAAGTATAGTTCCACAACTTCATTTTCTACTTGCTCCTTAATAAAGTGTTATCTGACATCTATGTGCTTTGATCGGGAATGTTAAACGTTGTTGCAGCATAAGGCGATTGCACTCTTGTTATCACAATATATGGGGAATCTTATTGAATTTAAAGCCATAATCTGTCAGTTGTGATCTCATCCATAAGATTTGAGCACAACATCCGGATAAGGCAATATATTCAGCCTCTGTACTGGAGATAGCAGTGCTCTTTTGCTTTTTCGAGGACCAGCTGACAAGTTTATCACCCAAAAATTGTGCACTGCCAGAAGTACTGCGTCTAGAATCTTGACACCCGGTGTGATCTGCATCTGCATATGCTGTTAAAGTAATATCGGTATCTTTTGAGTACCAAAGACCCATATTTATGGTTCCTTTTAGGTATCAAAAGATCCGTTTAACTACATGTAAGTGCTTTTTGGTAGGTTTTGCCTAATACCGGGCACACATGCACACTGCAAATACGAGGTCAAGTCTACTGGATGTAAGATACATAAGGGATCCGATCATACCACAATAATGTATGGGATCAACGGGTTTTCCTTGTAGATCTTCATCAAGTTTGCTTTTGTCCACCATAGGGGTGTTAACAGGATCATTAGATAGCATACCATATTTCTTTATTATTTCTAGAGCATATTTAGATTGCTTTATGAAGATGCCTTTGGGACTTTAAGAAATCTGAAGTCCTAGAAAGAAAGACATTTTGCCCATCATCGACATCCTGAACTTAGAAGTCATTATGTTAGCAAATTACAACACACTATAGGGTAAGTCAGCAAAATATTATATCATCGACATAAATTTGTACCAATAAGAAGTCGTTGCCTGCTTTTCTGGTGAAGAGTGTTGGATCGACTACACCTTTGAAGAATTGTTGAGTAAGTAGAAAGTTGGACAACATGTCATACCACGCGCGTGGAGCTTGTTTAAGCCCATAGAGTGCCTTTTGAGCTTGTACATGTGAGTTGGGTTGTCCTGATCAACAAATCCTTCTCGTTGAGTAACATAGACCTCCTCCCTTAGCTCGTCATTCAAGAACACTATTTTGACATCCATCTTATAGATTTTTATATTCTTGTTGGCAGCATTTGCAATGAAGATACGAATAGCCTCGACCCTAGCAACTGGTGCAAACAATTCCTCAAATCTATCCCCTCCTCTTGATGGTATCCTTTAGCAACCAATCAAGCCTTGTTCTTGAGTACACCCCCAAATTCATCTTTCTTGACTTTGAAGATCCATTTGAGTTTGATCAACATCACACAATCCAGACAGGGTACTAATTCGAGCATTGCTTCTTTAAAATTCTTCGATTCAACAAAAGTGTGGAAGGCGTCGAAATGACACCACATGGTGTCAGTCTTAAGTTGATTTCTAGTAGAGACTGATCGAGAAGGATCTCCGATCACATTTGCTAATGGATGATTCTTAGTCCATTTACCAAGAAGTTCTAATGAGTGTGGATGACCGCTCTAACATTTGATGACGATCCTTTGAGAAAGACGAATCTTCATGAAGAGGTTCATGAAGTGGATCATCATGAAAATGTGGAGTTTTTGGCGATTCTTTAACACCTTGAGATATAATTAGAGATTGTTCTTGTTCTTGTGTTGATGGGTTACTTACAGATGATGCATCTTGGTCAATAGTGGTTGACGAGGGTGAACTGGATGGATCAACAGGTCTTGGAGCAGCAGCTGCTTGAACTGGAGAATCAGAACTTGGTGGAGGATTAAAGTATTCATCAAACATTGGTTGGAACAAGAGATCCTAATCATTCTTAGTTGGTGGGACATAAGGTGGTTGAGGAATATGATTTGGCCCGAGTCCTGAACTGATTGTTCCATGAGTCATTAATTGAGGCGCGAGTCCTTGAACTGAAATGTTAAGAAAGCCCATCGTTGTCAGCTCATCAAAGGTTACATGAATTATTTCCATGATTAGTCGGGTTCTTTTGTTGTAGATTCGGAAAGCCTTCTTTACAGGAGCGTAACCAACGAAAATACCAATATCGGCTTTTGTTTTTAATTCCTAAAACCTCACATGTTATGGGTTTTTTCCCCACCCCCCCCCCCCCCCGATAACACAAGGAACCAAAGACATGAAGATAAGATAAATCTGGTTTCTTGTCATGCATGAGCTCATATGGAGTTTTGTTGTAACAGAGACGTATGAGGGATCTATTTTGGGTATAACAAGTTGTATTGACTACTTCTGCCCATAAAAACAATGGAGCTTTAGAAAAAATTAGCATAGTACGAGCAGCTTCCACTAAAGTGCGGTTCCTGTCTTTTGACAACACGGCTCTGTTGTGGAGTGCATGCAATGGATGTTTGATGTGATATTCCGACTTTTTCATAATATTCACGAAGAGTCTGATTATACAAATATATTCCGTTATAGTTTGGACATTTTTAACCGTTGCATTTAAAACGAACTTTGTATCTGCTCCAAGCATTTGATACGACACTCTAGGAACTTCATCTTTAGATCCCAAAACTTAACCCCATAAATCTTAAAGTAAAACATCAACGATAAACAATAATATTTTCTTTCCCATTAAAAACCTCCACACGCATTGGCGCACAACATATCCAATATGCGAAAAGATATAGTTTTTCCTTGATTAGTGTCCTTTAGCATTTAGTTTTATGAGAGGACTTCTTACTTTTCTCTAGTGAACATGCCAAACATAGATGATCTTTCTCGAATTTCAGCTTTGGCGGACCTCGAACAAGACCTTGTTTGGCTAACTGGTTAAGAGTATTGAAGTTTAAATGGGACAACTGTCAGTGCCATAACCAGCTTTTAGTCTTGGAGGCTTTAGATAACAGATAGATCATAGAAGATTTAAGCATATCATCCAGTGAAATGGTGTACAAATTTGTATCTCTGGATCTGGAAATTAAATCAGTACTGTCTAAATTCCGAACATAACAAGTGTGTTACCGGAAATGGCAAATTGCAAGATCCGAGTCACATAATAGACCTACAGAGTAACATTTAAAAAGCCTGAGAAACCCTCAACAAGTAAACGCAGTAAGATTTGTATGCATCCCTAAGCTGATAGTCCCGTAACCTATTATACTCTTTGCAATATGATCATACCAAATCTGACCTAAGTACCTCCAGAAATAGTTAACGAAGTTGATGGCCTGAGAGGGTTTCCTGTCATATACTTGGAGCATCGAGAGTCCAGATACCAGAGAACAATCTGGACAACCTGAAATTGAAAAGAGAAGAAGATGGAGAATTTGAAACAGTGGATCCCCAATGTTTGTTGGGTTCCGAGATGTTAGTAGGCATAGATCCTAAGATACTAGGTTCACTGCTCAAATCTACTGATTTTGCAACTTTGGTTTTCCTACGGTATATCTTAATCTTTGGATTAGTAGTACTTACTAATTTTAAAGTGGTTTCCTTAAGAGGCTCTACTTTAGTAGAGGTGATCCTAGTTAAAGGGCACGAGTTTCCAACTATAGTGAAGGTGCGTCTTGTAGGTTTCCACCTATATCCAATATCAGTGAACTCTTTACCAGTAGGTTTCCAAGTTTGCTTCTTGTTGCTCCTTTTAGAAGATTTAGATATAGAATGGACATTCAAATCATTAACAAATTCAAAAAAATACACATTATGATTTGCATCAAACATACATTGATTACATTTAACACAAATTAATTTAGAATTCACATTTAACATTATATGCTTAACATTCGCATTACAGACAGGTTCATTAACACGATTCGTTTTATTTTAATTAGATTGAACGCTCCTAGAGGGGTCTTCTACTTTATTCTTCTGGTTGCTACTTGTTGTTTGCGAGATCCTATGGTTCTTGGTATTGCCTGAAGGCTGGGATCTGCTAGAACTAGTAGAACTCTTCATGCATGTAGAAGTCAACAAAGGTTGGTTAGAATCTTGTGTGTTTTGGGAAGCTACCTATTTTTGAATGTTGCTTGATGATGTGGCAGGTTCAGTAAACCTAACTTTCCTGTTTTTGTTCAATGGTGTGATCGCAACCAATTTCTCACTAGGTTTTAGTAAACTAGGGCATGTGGCTATAACATAAACTAGCACCTCCTGAATTCGTTTAACATACTTACAAGCAGAGGTCTAAAATCATTATCTTAAAGTTCTGAGTGCCCTAGACGTGTTCGACTAATCCTGAAGAATGTCAACATGTTCTGAGTGTGCTTAATAAAGTCTATGTGACATCTTATTATTCAATATTTAGGAGAATAGAGGTTCTAAATTAAGCTAAACATTCTTCTAGAGCAATAACATTGCATTATTCATTGGAACAAACCTTTTCAATCTACAATATTTGCCTTTAAACTCTCAATATGTTTCTAAAATTAGCAATTTGACACATCTTTGCATACTACTTAGCTTGCCATTCATTTATTTTGAAAATTTCTAGAATTTCAGGAGCATTTTGATTGTTTAGAGGTCTATTATTCAGAAAACTCTCTTTTTGATGTTGTAATTCAAGTTCAAGATTAACATTACGATTTTCAAGTCGTGAACATCTAAATACAACTTCATCAAAAAATTTCTTTTTAACCATTTGTTCTTTTTTGGCAAGATCAGCCTTGAGTACAAGATTCTCACTGTATTCATCAATATAATCCCGCTCCATTTTAGCATAATTAGTGAGGGTAGCAAGAGAATTTACACATATGTGAACTATATCTTGAGATAAGAGAAGTTTAAATAAGTGATAATTTTCCTGTATCAACCACTTACTTTTAAGATTATCATTCACAAGACATTTATTATTGGCAGATAACACACTGACAGATACAGAATCAGCATGCATCATAATATTCATAACATCTTGACAGATAATATGTTCCAAGAGTCAATCATTTTCAAGGAAAAGTTCTTTCTTTTGAATATCAAAAAACTTCTTGTCTACAGAACACTGTTCAACAGCAGCTTCCATTTGGTTAAAAACCATTTTCATCTCGTTAAGTTCACTGTGAAGACCATTATCAAAATCTTTAAATAAATCCCTTAAGGTTTTAATAAATGGAATTAATTCTTGATTGAAAATTGCTTTTGTGTGTTTAAAACCCGATGACCCCTCAATTATTGCAATAGGTATGGTTCTTACTTTCACCACCTTGTCAAAACTGGCAAGATGATTTTTTAGTTTTTGAAAACTTGTCTTAACCATACTTACTTTTGGGAGTTCACTTGGAGCTTCCATTCTAACAGGTGTAGTTTGAACAAAAAGTTGTTCAAAAATAGGGTTTGAAATCGGTAACCAGAGAGCTTGTTCTGCAGACAATTCCTTTTGAGGAACAAAACATTTTCCAAAATCTTCAGCCAATTTACTCAACTTAGAGTAATTAATCAGAGAAATATTAATTTTCTTTTCTTTTGAATATGGGTCATTTTGTTTTGCAAGCATTTTTTATCGACTCCCTTCTGCTAACATCAAAGTCTCTTCTTCATCAACCACATAAATAACATCATGTTTCTTAGATATCACACTACCATCATACAACGTTGGCTTAATCCGTTGAGCTTTCTTAAGATAAAACAGATTTTGATAACCAAGAGCTTATTTGTGAGTGTCATCAAAAAAACTTGTGGTTTCGTTAGTGTGTGCGCTGTTTACGCAAATTGACCCACTTTATAAACAATATTATCCAGTTCTTTTATTTTCCTTTCTAAATCAATTTCCTTATCCATGTATTTATTTTCTTTTTCTTTAGATTCCTTTTTTAAAACAGTAAGTGTTTGTAATAACGATTCTTTTTCCTTGATTTGTTTAGAAGAGTTTGTTTAAGCGAGTCAATTTCTTGCTTAAGTGCACTCCTATTCCAAATCATGTCATCCATTTGTGAATCAATTAATTTTTCACAACAACTTAAATCAACATTAAGTCTTTGTTCAAAAGTTTTTACTCGTTCCTTATATCTTTCAAGCTCAGCAGTTAAGGATGCATCTAGTTCCTTATGTTTTTGATTATCAGCAGTACATTTAGCAACTTGATCAGATACCGCATCAAATACCAACATTATCATTGCATTTTGTTGATCAAAAGAAGTATTATTTTGAACATGTGCACTTTCTGTCTCTTGTAAATATTTTTCATACGTGATGATATTGCTATCACTTGTAATGTCAATATCTGGATTGAGACTAAAAGCTAGTTGTTCAGAATAAGACTCCTCTTGAACACACATATCAGATACATCATTATTTTGATAATTTTCAAAATTGTGTACCTCAAAGATGACATCTGAATCATAACCGGAGAGGTTAGCCATTAGAACTGCTTGTGCCCCTGGTGCTTCATCATAGTCTGAGTTGAAAGCATCAAGATCATCAGTCTGGAAAGCAGCATTAATTGGCATTGTTGTCAGAGTGTCTTGGCGAACTAGAATTCGTGGATCTACTAAGAATGCTAACTGCTCCTCATCTAATACTTGACTAGATTCCTGTGTTTCAGCCAGCATTAACTTTTACTTGAACCATACTGAGTTCCTTGGCCTCTTTGGCTGAGTGCATTGTTTAGCCATATGCCCTTCTCCCTGATAATTATAACACTTGACAACCTTTGCTTGACATGCGGTATTATTTCCCCTATTTTTGTTTACCCTTAAAGCTGTAGCATTGCACTTTAAACTATTACCAGCATAACCCTGAGTTTGTCTTCCTTGAACTTGTTGAACTATAACTCCGCCACTAAACGGTAGCTTGATTTCTTGGGTTAGAAGATGATCTGAGTTGATTGTTGGTAGTAGGAAAACACAAAGTAATTGTTTTACTTAGAAATGCCATTGCTTTGTTCAAGCTAGCAATTGGATCATCTCTAGGTAAAAATGATGGAACAACAAGTTCAGAGTCTAATTGAGGAAACTCTGCTTGTGGTTGTTGTGAAATTGATGGGGCTTGATAGGCATGTTGAGGAACTAAGGATGGTAAGTGACTGATTAGAGCCTGATATTGTTGTTGATGATGAGGTGCTTGATAAGACTATGATTGTGTTGAAGAATTGTAAGTCTGTGGAGAAGGTAATGACAGATGCTGTTGATACTAAGTGCAGTTAGAAACCAATGCAAGTGGATTCTGATACCTTCCACGCATCAAGCGTACTTCATTTTCATGTCCCTTGTGTTGGCTGAGATATGCATACAGCTGATCATAATTAGTAGCTTGACATCAGTTACGAACTTGCTCCACTCGAGTTGAAGACCATTCAGGAATTTGGTGTTAACTTGGACTTGATGCATTGTCATTCCAATGATGTGTATATGACTCATTAGTTGAGCAAACCGCATGTAATAGTCATGAAGTGTTTCACCCTTGATAGACGCAAACTTATCAAACTCATTGTATAGCTTACACTCTTATTCTTGGTACGACAATTCAGTGCCTTGCATGAGTAACTTGACCCAATCCCAAATTTGTTTAGCCACCTGATTATGACTAAAAAGAGCATATATATTTGGTGGAAGACCTTGAAGAACAATATTCGTAGCACGAAGATCACAATCATCTTGAAGTTTTTCTTTGTCTGAGAGTTCTTCATAAGTCTTGAGTCTTGTAACACCATCTACTTCGATAGTAGGATAAACAAGTGGTCCATTTTGGACTAAGTTAAGCATCATTCGACCATGTTCCTTATCTTTTATGTAAAGCAACATACGACTCGACCAAGAAGTATACATTGACTTTTCCAACATTGGTGGATGGTTATCAGCACATGCTACTATCATATGTTCTGCTAAAGTAGTCATTTTAAATTACTTGAGATGTGAAATGAAATGATTAGATCAATTCAGTGAAGGATGAGAATTGTGTTAAAGTGTTGTTTGTTATAAGTGATTGAGTCTTTGTTATTTCACAGGATTTTACAAATCTTGATTAAACCGAGAAAATAAGTAAGTATTTCATGGGATTTTACTAATCCAAGACAAATCGTAAAAATAACCTTAAAGTTGGGAAATTACTTATTCCGCAGAAAAACAATCAAACATAAACCGCATAAAATCGTTATGTCATATTTCACAAAAAAAGCTTTTATGTCATATTCTGCAGAATAATGGAAATTTTGGCAAAGTGTTGTTTCCTTAAGATGTCATAAACCGCAGAAGTAACACATGTTAAACTTATTTCGCGGACTTACTTACTCCGCTGAAAGCATAAACCGCAGATATTCTTATGTCATAAACCGCAGGATTACGAATTTTTTTTGGCAAAGTTTAAACCGCAGAAAAACCACCTGTGACATAAACCAAAGAAATAACTTATGACATAAACCGCATAGATAACTTATGACATAAACTGTAGAAATATCCTATGACATAAACCACAGAACTCAAACATAAACCACAGTTTTCATACATAAACCGCAGTATTCAACATAAACCACAATGTTCAAACTTTTCCGGAAAACCAACTTTTAAATCCCTTAAAAACCATACTTTTTAATGTTTTTGATCTAAACCTTTTGTACAACTAACTATATCTAGGCTAGTACTATCATAAAAACATAAACTTGAAGGTTTTAATCAACAACAATTTTGAGTTTAAGAAAGGAAGTGTACGAACCAAGAGAAAACTATAAAACCGTACTTTTTGATCTAAAAAACACACAAAAAACTCACACAATCACCCCATGGAGACTTATACTAATTGATGATATCATCAATTAAGTATTTCTATAAGAATCTAGAGAGAGAAAGAGAGTGGATGACACTTGTAGAGAGAGAAAGTAAAATAACATAAAATGAGAGTTCTTACAAATGACCAACACCCTCTCCATGGGATGGAGAGGGCTTATATAGTACCTCATATGGACATCAAGCCCATGGATAGTCCATGGGCTTTGCCCGGTTAGCTTACACGTAACCGAACGATTGACTACGAGCTACAATATACTATTTTGGTAGTGACCGAGTCTTTTCTTGATTCCTAACACATTGGACTACACCTTTTTGACTTCCCCTCTGGTTAATCATTCTTCCATTGTATTGAAAGCTCATCTTTAAATCTCTAAAGTTACAAATGATATTACCCAATATAGACAACCACTAGATACCTAACACCATTTCACATCCTTCCAATGGCAAAATCATCATGTCTGCCACAAATTCTTCACCCTGCAAACTTCACTTCACTCTACACATTTTGCTACTCATCATATTATTACCATTTGTCACAGTGACTTGCAAAGGATAAGTACTCTTCAATTGACAGCCTAACCTCTTAGCAGTGTTTGAATCAAGGAAATTATAAGTACTACCAGAGTCTATTAGTATATGTATTTCATGTTTTTCTACATAACCACTGACTCTCATAGTTTGAAAAGTATTTCTACCAGTGAGGGCATTAAGAGAAATATGTGGTACACTACTTTCCTCTTGCACAACATTAAGAACAATAGATAACTCATAATCAACATCCTCATTGGTTGGCTCCCACACTATATCTTCTTCATCATTGTCAACCACAACTTCCAAAGAAAACATATGACTTAGACATTTATGACCAAACACATATTTTTGATCATAGTAAAAACAAAGATTCTTAGCCCTCTTCTCTTCCAGTTCTTTATGAGTAAGCTGTTTCCTAATTGGTGCAGTATTAAGATTTGCAATCCTATTTCTCCAATTTGAATTGGGAGTAGGCAGACTAACAGGTTTAGGATTGTTTAGATAAGTAGAATTAGACCCACTAAATCTTGAATTAGGAAATAATGGCATCTTATTCTTACTTTTCATAGCATTCAAGTTACCCTCTTGTAGTTTAACCAACCAATACAACTCAGCTAATGACCTTGACTTAAACATCCTAACTGCTACTTTCACATCATTTTGCAAACCAACCAAGAAGAAACTACCTGATTGTTCTTCACTCAATTCTACTCTACACAACAAATTATCATACTCATCAATGTATTGCTCCACATACTTAACATGTCTTATCTTTTTTATTTCTGCCAAAGGATCATCATATGCTAAGCCAAATCTTTGCAAAATTGCTTGCCTATATGGCCCAAGGAACATTATCCCCTATAAGTCTCATAAACTGCCGTCTATGCCACATTAATGCTATGTCATGCAAATGAATTGAGATCAAATTTACCTTATGGTCCTTTGCAACATCATCCACCTTGAAAAACTGCTCACACTTAAACAACCAGCCCCTAACATCTTCTCCCCCAAATCTTAGGAACTCAATCTTAGTGACTCTACTGTATTGCATATTATTTAACCCCCTTTGATTATCACCTTGTTGTATTGCCTCATTTTGACTAGTTGTTGATGATGAAGCCACATTTCACATTTCTTCCCTCATTTTCTCTATTTCTTCACTTATCAAAGCAGCAATGTTATCCCTTAAGGTATCATTGTTCTCAGGATTCACAATAGTTGATTGCCTAGTGTTCACCATTGTTCTAACTTGATCAACCAAACAAACTTATAACAGAATCAAGAAAATTGTAACTAACAATCAAGAATTAGTAACTAACTGACTCAAGACTCAAGAAAACGTGTTTTAGATTGGGAAATAGAAATAAGGAAGAGTTTATTACAATTTGAGATTAGGCACGAAAATTAATATATGAAAATAGATGATGGACTATGATGGTTTATGATGGATTTTAACAGAATAACATAATAAGAACACAATCTTGTTGCCAGGATTGAGCTCTAATACCAGTGACAAGCTCATAATTAGACCTCAAAAAAGATGAGATTCATCAATCAAAATAATAGGCAATTCTATGAACAAGAAAGAATTACGAATTAAGATGATTAGTGGAAAATGATTTGTTATGGATTGATGTAGTGAGTTTAGAGATTACAAAGAGAATTCAGTTACAAAAGCATAAGCTAAAATGAATCAGTACTGGTGAATTTATAGAAAGGAGATGGTAGTTATTTAGGGCGGGAATTTGACTTTTCTGTTTGACTTTTGTGTTGACTAAATTTGACTTCACAAATTAAACTATATGTAGAATACAAGTAATATTTGATATATGAACCAAGAACTAGAGAGAGAAAGTGGGAGGAAGGATGTATTTTTCTAGTAAGAGAAAGTAGAGAACATGAAACGCATTAAGTGAAAAATGAGACATAAAACCAACCAACCACCTCTCTAAAGCATGGAGAGGTGTATTTATACCCTAATAAGGCCGACCATGGATGGGCTTACATGGGCTTTCTATGGGCTTTTCCTAAATTGGCCTATTAAGGTTCCAAAAATAACTAAATGAGCTAACGACTATTATTTATGGAGTGATCGACACTTTCCTAGGAATTTCGTATTCCTAACAATCTCCCCCTAAGGGAGGTCCCTCCATTTTACAAAAACTTAAACCTAGAATACTATGCTTTATCATTAGTCTTGAGCTCGTTTAACTTTAATCATTAACTTGTGATTTGATGTAGTGATCATTGACTTTAGGTTTGAGCTTGTTCCTTTATCTTGACTTGTAAGTGAAAATGTGATCTTGAACACCTTGAGATCATCAACCATGCATAATCTCGTTTTGCCATCTTGTTACTTTTGCCATCTTGTGAACTTGTGACTTATGGACCGACATGCTCATACCTTTCTTGATTTGTTGACTTGAAAAGCTTTAATGTAGCATCTATCTTGAACTTTTTTAACTATAACACTTCGTCACTTTGAGAAAGACGTTCGGTATCTGAGTGACGGAAACTTCTTTGAAATAGATTGACTTTAATACTTTGTCACTTCAAGAAAGACGTACGGTATTAGAGTAGCAGAAGTCTTGAAACATGTACTTAAGCTTTCATGACGTCTTTATGTTTATCGGTCGGGTATGAGCATGTGGCTATGAATCATGACTCGTTGAGAATCAGCTACACCAATCATCGGGAGTACCTACAGGTTTAGGTTAGTGATAATCAACAGATATGGACGAAAGTGTCTTTGTCACTTCGTCAAATACGGTTTCAATAACCACGGTTCCTCGTTTATCTGTATAAATACTACCTGTGATCAGGTATAATTCTAAAGAATCTCCTTGATAGGGTTTTGTCGTGCACTAGCAGTTTCTCCATTACGCTGGAGAGTCTCTAAGCAGACATATACGGTTGATGTGAACCAGCAAGACGAAGTCTTACCGATTGAATAGAAAAATCGATTTGAAAATCAATCGACGTGTCACTTACTAAAGTGGTTTTGTGACACATCGAGAGTGTTAATCATTTCAAAATTCATTATCAATCGTAATCATACTGGACAAGTTTGATTCTTATGGAATCGCACCATCGTTTCTTTCTAGTTGTCACAAGTTTGATTCGTATAGAATCGCACAAGTCACCTACCATGAGCTTGTTTGATGTTGGCTCAAGCAGGATTTCCATCTTCATTGTGAATGATATCACTCGGATGTTCTGGCAAAATCACAAGGATAATGCGTAGGACTCTTTATATATTTCTCGTTATTCACATTGTGTGAGATAGCAAGCATAATTTGACAAGTGTCCTAATGAGATTTATGGATGATCTCTTTTGGCTCTAGACTCAATAGTGCATTTTTATTTTAGTGATCAGAGGCTAGAGCAGACTGTCACATTTTCAATATCAACTAACTCGAAGTGAGAAAGTCGATAGAAATGCGTGTAATCTCCGTGAGAAATGAAACAAGAGTCTTTTGAGAGACCTTGAGTGGCAAAGGAGAGTTGTACTTAGCGTCACTGGGTCCATGACTGTCTTCAATGTCAGACAACAGTTTAGTGTTTCTAATAGTTTATGTTTGGGCCGGTTTTGCACTAAGTGCTGGAGACTTCTTTTTTTCACCTTTATCCTTTAATTTAATTTTTCATTCTTCAACCCTTCAATGCTTACGGAGTCTTCATGAATAACACCTTGTTAGGTTTCGTTCAGTTTAGCTCCATCTCAGTCGGCAATTATTCCCGATCCTCACTTTTTATCCTTTTGTATTCATACCTAAGGACTTCTACATAACTTCTTTTTTAATGGATAACCCTGGTAGATCCTACGTTTTGCTGGATCATGGATTTGAATAATTGATACCTAACCGCCTTAACTCATAAATTTAAGTACTTGGTCGGTTCTTTGGGTATTCATCATAATCTTCCAAAATTAAGTGATAAAGTTCAATCAAAGTGTTTGATATTAAATATCAAAGATCTTTACACTTTGAGAGTTTTTTCTTATCACTAAAAAGACTCCCTCTTAACTGTGCACCATAATCGTAGTACATGTTAAGCATAGATGTGGCCCCCCCCCCATTGAGTCTATTTTATATGATCACATTTTCGTATAACATTAGATGCAGTTTAATCCATTTTCTCCCCATATCCAAATTATGATCCCTTGATATGTTGGATATCAATTGAATAAACGTTTGGGGACAAAATGTTACACATATCCTAATAGGATATTTTATGCTCCCCCACAAAATTAGAGGGTAAATAAGACAATATTGAGTACAATAATTTTAGAAATTTTTTAAATTAATAAGAAATTCTGAAAATTTTATACTGAAACACTCCTATTTCACATAAGTCTACACTTACAATTTATACATATTCACATGATTTATATGTACGAGGTTTTGACTGAATGATGAGAAACATCACTTGATAGAATAATATAGTTTCTTTTGCGACAGACGTAGGTTTTCCCCATAGCTCTATCTAAGAAGTTGTTTAGCTTCCTCTAAATCAGGTATCCTTTCTTGAGTTTTCATACCTTTCTTGCAAGCCACATCAAGCACTCTTAATGTATAAAGCCTATAAATCCAAAGTACACAGTTAACCCTTTCAAGAATTTGTTACTGCAGCACCAAAGTCAATTAAGTCCCGGATGTGAGCATTTCTCTTTTCAGGATATTGATGATATAATTGCAACCCAAGTCTAATAAGTCTAGGATTTCAACAATTAATTCCTTATTAGTAAGTCAAAATGATAACCCTAAGTCAACTATAGTCCAAATATATACTCATTTCTTTTTGTAGAATACTGACTGACTTAAGAATTCATAGATAATATTGTGTACTCTTTTATCCAAATACTTCTACTTCTTTTATGTATAAGCTTAGGGATCTGACCGTTTTGAGGAAGGCATTAATTGAATCAAAAAGAATTTTTCTCATGTTTTAAATAATTATACTCCCAACACTTCCCCCTGGGGACTCAAATGATGCATACTGACTAAAGAGGAGATGTCTCTTCCACCATGTGATTGAAATAGTGCACCCGAAAGATTCCAAAAGGCCTAAAATCAAAAGAAGCTAACCTCAAAATACAAAAGAAGCTAACCTCAAAAGAAGGCCAAGGACACTATCAAGTATACATCTACTCCTTCCCCTTTGCTGGTTTCGAAACCTTAGAATCAACAAAACTTTGTACGCACACATACTCGAGATCGTGTTCAAAGAATTTGTAAGCTTAAATCTATTCCGTAGATTAATCAACTTCAGCTTTTAAAAAACTATGAAGTATTACAAGCATTCCTAAGTTCTATTTACAAACTATTAGGTGTTGCAATATGATCGACATGTAGGGTAAGGCATGAATTCACTAAGTCTCAAAGTGCAAATAAGTCCCTAAAGTTTGAAACAAATGACATCTAATGCTCTTGTAGTTAATATAATTTAACTCCCTTTGAAATTGTTGTTCGCCAATTATCAAAAACCTTAATCCGTTTATTCGTGACTTATTGAACGGCCATTTTAAAAGATTGTTTGATGACGCTTTCTCCCCCTCAAATAATGGCCCGTTTTCTATTTAAAGAGTTGTTGTCATTGTTTGAGTGGTCGAATTGTCTTTAAAAATCTTTTTGTAATTACTGAAAACATAATTCCATTATTAATGAACAACAAATTATGTGTGATCGTACTATGAAATAACACCCATATATGTTCCGCTGCGTTGTCCCGAAAATGGGGGTGTTATATTTTGTGCATTTTGGCTCAGATATTATGTTGGCTATAAAATAAGGTTGCATTATCTTTTTTTTATGCCAAAATTAATAATTTTATGTTGTCCGTGTTTTTTGCCATGCCAAAATTACGACTCACATGATGACCGAATCATCAAAGCCAAGCAAGTATCATCCAAATTTGATCTACAAAGGACTGCATCATTTGGTACAAATCGAGTCTTAAACAGTTCAAGCCAAACCTCAAATGGCATCGTTTTGGGTGGCCCAAGAACGAAACATTTTGCCCTTAAACGTTGTTGTTTCCTTAGCGTCGTTTTGGCAAGCGAAAAAAATAAAAGTTGCTGTTTGCTTAGACGTTAAGCCTTTTTTGGTTCATATTGTTTGGCAAACTATTCATCCGAGAGAGAATGAGGTAGCATGGTATCGTGCGGTTTTGTTTTCTCATTGCATTCCTAGACATACATTTCATCTTTGGCTCATTCTTAAATGCAAACTTAAGACTCAAGACTTGCTTCGTCAATGGGATGTTGGTGATGAAAGGGAATTGGATCTGTTGTAGTGTTATTTATGCAACTTGCAATCGGATTTGCATGGTCACTTGTTTTTCGAGTGTGCTTTTTCTGAGTTTATATGGGATGTTGTTCATGTTCGTGCATGTATCGCTATTAGCTTATGTTTGTTTGATGATGTGGTTGGTTGGCTGATTCCATTAGCGAAGAGTAGGTTAACTAGAAACATTATTTCTAAACTCGTGTTGGTTGCCTCTACTTCTTGTATTTGGCAAGAACAGAAAGATAGAATCTTCAAGAAGAAAAAATGATCCAAAGAGCAGGTTATAGATTTGATCATTGCTACGGTTCATTTAAAGCTTATGTCTCTTAAAGTTAAGAGAACGCAACGGGTTGCTTCTATTTTAGAGGAGTGGCGTATTCCTAATGTGATCTTGCAAGAGATATAGGAAATACATAGGGTTAGCTTTAGCCTAGTGATGACATCAAATAATGTCACTTTATTATATCATTTATCCCATCTATTTTCCTAATTTTATATAATTATTGCATTATTTGGTACTTAATTGCTTTAAATTTGATAAATGTAGTAATTCAGGAGTGTTTTGTGACGATAAGCTAAAAGGCGCATAAATTGGAGCTAAAATGAATACATTTGAAGTTTCCAACTAAAGAGATATGGCGTATCAGTGTCAAAACTTCACAAGAAAACGCGTTTGACCAATTCCCAATACGGCGTATCCATGCTATCTACATACATCGTATCCATGAAGATAACTATTTGACGATATAATAAATCAAGTAAATTGGGAATGATATCAAAGATTTATTACGAACGTAGCACTCACTCCAAGGAATCTTGCCTAATACGCCATATCTACCTATCAGGATACGGCGTATCGAGTATTTTTCAGAAACTATAAATAGAAGACTCAAAAATAAGTTTTTAGTGTGCAATATCATATTCTTTATACCATACTCATCAAAGACGAATTTTAAAAGAGAAGATCAGCCATAAAGGTCAAGCATTGATCAAGAATCCATAGAAGACATCGTGTAATTTTTACTTTCTTAATCGTTCGATTTCAATTGTTTGATTACGCTTGTATAATTACAATGGTTGTAAGCTAATACCCTCGGGTATTAGCCATCTTAATGAAAGTTCAATGTTTGGTTTGTTTTAAAACTAATTTCTTAATTTATCGTTGATTGTTTAATTATGTTTATCACCTCATACTTGTTTATGTGTTTGAATATACGACCTATCATTCAACTGGGTCTAGTGTTACGGACCAAGTAATCTAGATAACGAGATAGCTCTCCATATCGTGTCTTATATTACTGGAGCAATAGGATCACAAATAACATTCTATCTTTGTCTTTTGATTATGAGCTTAGTTAGACCGGTAGGTGACTCATTTATGTTTTAGCAATCATGCTCTTAATTAACTGATAAAGATTGGAATAGTGGACTACCAGTATATAAAACACCTTCAAACAACAAGTGGGTAAAGTCTCGTTGGGCTAGAGTTTTAACAGGATCACCACTGCTTTAATTCTCTAAGATAAATTATAATTAAACTAAAGGATGCTTTATGCGGACGCATTAATTGTGACATGATTAATTGTGTCTAGGTCTTAAGATGATGTCCCACCTAAGTCTTAAGAATGATATGCCATTTCAAGATAAGTAAATCATTTTACTAAAACAAACAAGCCAGCATTGAACCGGATTTAATATGGCTAATACAATTTTCTATTATTTGGCTTGTACCGCTTTTCTATCTTCTAATCTTCATCTTTTGTTTTTTTTGTGTATTGAATTGGTATTTGTCATCACCAAACCTGTGCCAATCTCTCAGGCTGAACCCCCCATTTCATTAGACAACGTACATAGCATAGGTTTAACCAGTAAATAGACTAATTAAAATACTGATAGAATATACGATTAAATTTCCACTCTTAGTGTTCGACACCCTACTTACCGCGAACTCCATCTTGACCGGGTACACTGCACGTTAAAGTGTTGTTTTAGGTTTGTCGGCTAAATATAAATTTAAAACTCGATAATCAAATAATTAACCCTACACGATAGCACATCAGGTTTTTGGCGCCGTTGCCGAGGAGTGAATTAGTTAAACCTAATTCTTATCAGTATTTATAACTAGTTTATCTTAGTATAATTTAAATTGCATTAAGTATTTAATTGTGTGTTTAATTTCCTGCATTGTATATTTTGCATATTGTATGTTTGAGCGCATGGTTACAGCCTGTTGTAACATTCTGAGTCAAATACTCAATACGGCGTATTCATCTTCTTGGATAAGTGATATGTGAGAAATCACATATCCTTTTTCTATCAAAAATGGCCCTAAAATGAACAAATTGTGCAAATTATGCTTGTATATTGCATGTTTTGTCATTTGTGATGTGTAGGTACGGATATCGCAAAAATCACAAGAAAATGGCCAAAACCGGACAAACACGAACACGAGAACGGATAGAGTGTACAAGAGCCGAGAGTTTCTAACAAAGGTCAACAAAGTAAAGCTTTGGTCAACTACAAAAAGACAAAACCCTTAAAATACCAAAAATGCCCTTATTGTTAAACCATTTTCACCTAAATCCCTTAAATTCATAACACCGTTTGTCCTTTGTTAATAAAGAACTAACGGTCGTTAACTCTTTAACTATAAACCCTTTTAACCTATCCTGAGCCCAAATAACATCACCGGCCCAATTTCTTTAATAAATCCCAAGCCCATGTCAACGCCTAATTTCCTAAGTCAAACCTCAAATGAAATAGAAAAGATGGATGGGAAAAATAGTTTTACTGTTTACCCATCTTCCCTATTTCACCTAGCTTAAATTAAACCCGATATTAACCCACACCCTTTCAATTAACGACGTGGCCAAAAGATTCTAAGTACCAAGCAATGAGTCAGCAGCAAAACATCACAGCAAACTTTTGATTGGTCAAGATATGACAAGGGAATGCCACGTATGTATCCAAACAAACACACCTTGATGGGAATTTTGCACTAAAATCAAGCCAAAAGAAGCACATAGCCTCTGACATAAGGATTGCAACGTTGGCAATCCTTGTGCTTCAATTTTAATCCAAGGGCTAAGAAGGGGCATCCAATGATTGGCAATAAATGAAGGGTGATGATCAAATCTAAGGGGAGCGTTTGAAGAAGGCCTGGAAGCTTCTCTCAAGCCTATATATACAAGACCTCCCTCACTCACATCATCATCGAGGAGTAGTTTTTAGTGTAGCTTTAGTTTAATTGCCATTTAGCTTATTAAGTCATTTTCAGCTTATTGTAACTTTTTCTATTGTAATTTCAATTCAAAAGCTTTGTAACCTTTCATCTTAATTAATAAAAGTCAGTTTTATTTACCTTATGCTTAACTTCAGTTTTTACTTAATTGAATGATGGATTGATTTAAACTCTATTTCTAATCTAATAAGCTCAATTAGCAATCATATTAACTAATAAGCTAGCTACACTCTCATTTAAGCTCTTAAAGCTTAAATGAGCTTTTCTTATTCAAATCCATAATCAAATACCTCAGCTTATTCTTGGAAGGGAAACCAAACATGGATGGGTTTCCAGGACCTCACTAGCTTATCTATGATAAGTTATAGCTTGTTGATAACTCACAAGAGCATTTGATAAGCCTTGTTTAGAGCAAAGGCTATTGTAACTTCTCAAATTCCTTTTTATAGCTTAATTTTGAATTATAGCTTATTACTGCTTATTAATTGCTTATTTCTGTTTAAGTTTTGCTTAATATTACTTATTATAGTTGTTAATGCTTATTATGTTTGATTGCTAGGTTTAAATTCTTAGTTTACTCTTATTTGTTATAAAAACTGTCAAAAATTAAAAAATATTAGCATAGTTAAAAAGATTATTGTTCTAGCTTATTAGTTTGTTTAAAAATTGCTTATTAGGTCTTATTATAGCTAAATGATATCTAGTATGTGCAACTTATTCTTTAAATTTCAAATTTATAAGCTTAGTTTAGATTTGTACACTTTAAAGGGGTGTTTGGCATAGCAGTACTAACTGAGAGTTAGTATTGCTATAGACCTTTTAGTCCTTTAAATTGAGTTTAAATCTAATTTCTAGGTTTATAAGTTTAAGAATTGAGAGTTTAGTTTGGCTTAATCAAGTTTTAATAGGTTAGTAGAATTGCAATTTGAATCTGTTAGAACAAGTGCAGTACTATAAGTATTTTTAGCTCTTGTATTTTCAAGCTGTTATCATTGCTCTTCTTGTTTTTGTTTTGGTGATTTTAAAGTGTAGAAACTAAGATCTTGAGCCTGCATTTGTTCAAATTAAGTTTTGGTCATTTGAGTGCAAACTGCATCAGGTAGTATAAACAGACATACAATCATTTTAAAGCTTAATCTTCAGAAGGTAAAAGTAGTTTTTAGATTTTGATTTTTTGTGCACAAATAAATTCTAACCCATTCTAGATAGATTAGGACTTATTTTAGTTTAAAAAGCTTATTTGCTTATCTGTTTTTAAGTCTAGAAGTAGCACTTTGTCTTTTAATTCAATAACCAAAAGTAGAGTAAAATGAATTTTTAGCCTTTTCAAGTAGCTTTTTCTTAGCTTAATTAGATTTCAAAATACTTTTTAAAAGTAGTTTTAGATAGCTTTTTTTTCATAGTTTAAGCTAGCACAAGCCAAATTTCCATAAGGATCCGTTTATGTGCTTAAAATTAAGCTCAAAATTATCATTTAGGCTGTTTGGCAAACTGTTTTGTGAAAAAGTGCTTATTGGTTTTTCAGCTTATGGCTTATCCATTATGCTCATTTCTAGCTCAGTAGTGTTTATTAGGGTAGTTTTAGGTTAGTCATAGCTTATTTGATTTGGTTTGAGCTTATTTTAGCTTATTAGTGTACTTGTGTTTTAAGAAAAAATTTAAAAAAGATTTAAAGTGTTTCTGTCTGTTTTTAAGCTAATTTTTAGCTTATTTACTTGTTTTCATAAAAAGCTTCTTTTATAAATTTTGCTTATTATTAGCTGTTCTACAAGTTTGCTTTTCAAAGTTTTTGAAAAAAAAAATAAAAAAGAGAAAAGGGGAAATTGTGGGTGAGCAGGACTCGAACCCACAACCTCAACCCTACTCAACCTTTTTATAACACTCCACACACTAACCACTGCGCCCTTGGGACTTTTACGTCCTAAGGTGCATCTTTTATTCTTTTAAAGACGTTCTTGAGTGTAGTTATAATAAGCACTTTGATTGCTTAATAGATTTTTCCCGGCTTATTTAGTTTAGCACCTTAGGATTTCTCATTTTTCCTGCATCTTTCTTATAATAAGCTATTTTTTAAAAAAAATTAGGATTTTTAGCTTTTAGTTTTATATTTTTCGTGAATTATTTTTGTTAAAAACTTTAAAAAATCATAAAAAATAGAAAAATAATCAAACAACTAATTTTCTTTTTTATAAAATTTTCTTTTATCATATCCTAGTTTTAGGTTTGAAATTTACTTTCTTAGGGTTAATATTTTGAAAGCTCAATTTTTAAAGAACGGGATTCGATCCCCGTTCTCGTTTTCTTAATTTTTAAGATTTAAACACCCTCGTTTTAGAATTTCCTTAGCATTTTCTTTTAAATAGTCATTTAGGATTAGAAAAAAGTTTAGAAAAGCATTTAGGGTTTAAATTTAGTTCAATTGCTTATTTCTCGAGTTTTCTTAATCCCGTTAACGTTTTTCATAGTTAGCTTTAATTGTGCTTTTATTTGCTCTCTATTAGGATTTTAGAAAACAATCATCTTCGAGCCAATTCAAGTCATTGTCCAAATAACAAACGAGGTCTCAATTTCACAAGTCTTTGGGAAAATGACCCGGTAATCACTTATCGGTAAAAACGTACAATATATTTTTGTGTGAATTTTCCTTAAGGGTAACTTGGGAATTTTCAAGCAACTTAAGCGAAGTCATATTCCTATAATCAAAGTGCGATGAAACTTTAAAAGTGCGACCAGAGTTTACATGGGAACGTGAAGATAAAATTCATGCTAAATATCCTCATCTGTTTTCAATCATCTCTTCGAAATTCAATTAAATCTCGGGATGAGATTTCTATAAGGATGGGGGACTATAACAACCCGTAATTTTCATAAATTTAAATATCCATCTATTAAGTTAGATGATGTACAATCTATCAATTATATATGAACTCACCTTTTTCTCTTTATTACATTACTTACTGTGCCAATATCTCGATGTACAACATTTCTTGCATAACTAAAGTTAACAGGCTCAGGCAACCTACATATGGCAATCCTATCTTCATATATGTCAAGCAATCATCATAATATATCAAGTCAATATCATGATATCATTTTTACTAAGTACATTATTCCTATAATGTACCATTCGCAATGTTATATCAAAACGGGCTTTAAACCGTTATCGTGTGCCTTTAAACCATAATTCCATGAATGATTAAAATCTAAAGTGAATGCACAAGCTACTAAAGCATATGTAAAAGTAATATAAAATCTTATTTGAAATATAAAATCTCTTCAAATCAAAGTACAAGTCCTTAAAAGCTCAATATACAAGTCATTAAGTATGATCTCTAAAATAGCCGTTTTACCTCCGTTTTCATTCTAATCTCTTCACCACCACTTATGTACAAGCTACTACACTCAATATACAATGTTTAAACCCTAATTCAAAACCCTAAACCCTAAAACCGAGCTAGTTTCTAAATCATGACTCGTTTCTTGATTTTTATCCATTGTAAACCCAAACCAACTCTCAAATAAGTTATAATAACATAAATTACAACATTATCAATCACTTTCCATCATCATTTCACCATATTAACAACAATGTACAAGAAACAAAGCTAGAAAACCCTAATTGTGCCCTAATTGTAACTTTTGACCCGTTTACTCATTTTCTACCCATTTTAACCCAAACCACCTATCAACTTTTGATTATAATCCTTAATATAAGTCTTAGGATCAGTAACCTATCATTCCTAATCAAATGTACACGAAATTCAAGCTTGAAAACCCTAATTGAGCCCTAATGAACCCGTAACCTAGTTTCTTTCATTTTGACCCATTTTAACTAATCTTTTTGCAAACAAGCACCTCCATGACAAGCACCACACTATCCTAAGCTGCTTACAAGCACCTCCCCTAAATATCTAATCCATTTCTTGGTATAAAAATGAGCCACATCACCTCTTTTCTTCTTTCTTTAGCCACGACATCACATGGGCAAACCAACACATCAAAGCTACTTTCTAGCTTATACAACACATCCTATAGCCTCTCCTCATCACCCTCTAGACCTCCTACATGTCCTAACCTGATCACATAATGTTCCTTAGCCTCCAAGTCCATTTCGTGTATAAATAGGAGCCAAAACACTTCATTTTTCTTCATCCCCCACTTCCTCCTCTATAACCCTTACATAGAAGCAATCCTTTGCTCTAATAGATCCTAAGAGGTCTTAAGAAGGCTCAAGTTCAGAAAGGAAGCAAAAGAAACCAAGAAACAAAGCCCCGGAGTCGTTATTCTAGGCGTACGAAGCTAAAAGTCCCGATTCTGACCCATTTCTAAGCTATAAGCTCAAGACCAGGTTCTCTAAGCTTATATTCTGTATTCATACCCTTATAATGTTCATATGATCATGCTAAAATCATAATATAAAGCTTTGAACTCAAAAACCTATGTGTTATACCTTTTTGATCCAAAACCGTACACCCGAAACCCTAATTTCATGTTTTTGCTTAATCTATAAGCTAAGCTTGTAAACTATTGTTATAATCTATCCCAATAAGCTTAACTAACATTAAAATAAGTGCTTTGATAAGTCATGAAAGAATTTGAACTTAAAACCCGCGACGTTTCATTTTAAAAAAAAAAAAAATAAAAAAAAAAGAAATAATAAACCCCCCTATTATGACCCCGTTTTCGATTTCCTAGCTTAACGAATCGTTAATTTAAACTTGTCGCTTGTGTTTAAATCTTCATATTTTTGTTTAATGTATAAATTATAAATGTCTATTTAAATGTTATAAGGAGCTTGCCTTGGCAATTAGGACTGGTTTTGTAATATTATCCATGCAGGGGTATTATCGTAACTTATTGAAACTTTTAACTAAAAGGATTAAAATGTCATTTTTCAAAAGTTATAAAACTATAGGGGTTCTTATAATTTCACTTTTCACTAGTGCAAGGTTTACTTTGTATATCTTTAAAAGTTGAAGGACCAAAGTCACAAAAATGCAAACTCCAAGGGTATATTCTGCCACTTTTTAAACTCAAGGGTCTAAAATGTAACATTTTGAAAAAGCATAAAAACACATTCAAAACATTACAAGACATAACTTTAATTAACGCTTGACGTGCTTAACATTTCCAGATATTGAATAAAATGCTTAAACCGCTTATGTTATAACTATTATATCATTCATCATCGATGTGCTTTCAAAAATCATGTTCCGGATTCATATCATACCACAATACTAGGGAGATTCATATTAAGGAGTTTCATCTTGGTATTATGTTCTGACTGAGTTGTTGGGTTTACGATTTAAAGTGCCCTAGCTCCTCAAACGTTTACTAAATGACTTCTGAATTATGATGGCCCGAACGGTGTTATGATAATTTTTATATCAAAACCAACATTGATGTAAAATCTTACATATTCAATCAAACTAAGACTTTCCATATTACCCCAGGTTGCCTGTGATGAAGCTGTTACTATTCATTTTATATACATTGTTATTAATTTCCCTATAACCATTCAGGTGAGTTCATAGCCTCGCATTTCAATCTTTTTATAAACTGCCGAAAGGGGATTAACCAATGCTTAAAACATGAATGCAATTATTTCTGTATGCTATTTCAATTTACTATTACCTAAGTAACCGCTTTTCCTTTAAGTCCCCATAATCATGAACTGTTAATTACTCTCCATAGTAAGCACGAATGATGTGAATAGATCTATTTAGGCTGGACTCCCCGTTGGTGTACCCAGTTACGTGTAACCAATTACACATCATTAGAAATCACGCGGGGTACTTTTGGCAAAGTACCCGAGGGGGCTATAACTAGGACAATAACCTAAGGCTTCGGATTCATGAGATTAATGGGCAATAATAAATATGTTTTATTCACTTAGGGTGTATATCAACGTAACCCGAATATCACATTTGCATTCAAATTATATTACTTAAACCTATGGATTTCACTCAACCTTTGTGTTGACTTTTTAGCATGTTTTATCTTAGGTAACTAATGGCACGGATTGGCGAGGACTTAAAGATGGAAAAAGCGTTATTATTCAAATGTTGTTTTTTAGATGTTGGGACCTCTCTTTTGTAAAAACTCTGATGAAATAATGAATGGTAACTTATTTTCAAAAATGACTATTTTGATTCGTTTTCTATGATTATGACTGTTGTACCTTTGAAGTAATACCCCATATTAGCTTCCGCTGCTATATGTAAAAATGGAGGTGTTACACTCATGCTTGGTACAATTGTTCTAATACTGATAACAATCAAGCTAGTGTTTGTACAGCAACGGGTTCTTACAATCAAGTTAACCCTCCAAATCGTGTTAGTAACCAAATGGCACCACCTGGTTTTGCTACGGTGCAAAACAATGGTTGTTAGCCTTAAAATATTGAGCCGAACATAAAGTTTGTTCATTACGTGTATTAGTATCGGTCATTTAATTAGTTAATGTTGTAATAGTATAACATCAAGAATCGGGCTTGATAGTTAAACTAATATTGTATATGTTTCGGGTTTATTCCTAAGCAAAACCCGAGCCCGAGTCCTAGTTAAATATCCCGCGCGTCACTTAATGTGTCAGGGTATATATATAACTTTTCCACCTAGGAAAAGTTAGTTGATTACGTTCTAATTAATCTTTTATCTTTCTTTCTCTCACTTTCTCTCAACTCTCTCTCCTCTTTCTCTCTCTAAAAGATCAACTCTCTTTATCTCTTTTCTAGTTTGATTCGTGTTGTAGGATATGAAGTGAAGTGATAATCGGGATCCTACATTTGGCATCAGAGCTACAGTGGATTTGTGTATGATTCTTGTGGCTAAACAAGATCAAATTCGTGAGTTATTAAGTAACTTTATTTGTTCTTGGTTCAAAAAGTCTAACCCAGATTTTTGTGCTTAGATGTGTTTATGCTTATGTGTTTAAGCAAGATCTATGCATAAGATAACTAGTTGTGCAAGAAAAATCAAGTTAAAAGGTCATAAAGGGTTTGATTTTGGTGATTTTGTGTGAAAAATACGTATTTTGCTCGAAGAGAAATATGCAGGTATGAATCAAGCGAAATATGCTTTGAATGAAGCGGAACATGTTTCAAGCGAAATATAACAGGTTGTTTCAAGCAAAATATGCAATTTCAAGCAAAATGTGTAAATTCAAGCGAAATATGTAATTACAAGCGAAATATGCAATTCTAAGCGAAACATTCATTCTCAAGCAAAATATGTTGTACCTCGAGCGAAATATGTAAGTTATCTCAAGCGAAATATGAATGTTTTTCATTAAGCGAAATATGCAGTTTTTGGTTAAGCGAAATATGTTTCTCATGGTAAGCGAAATATGTCATTCTCACTTAAGCGAAATATGTTTGGTTGAGACAAGCGAAATATGAAAAAAAATCTCAAGCGAAATATGCAATTTCCAATCAGGCGAAATAACAGGTGAATTAGACAAGCGGTTTATCAAACTAATCAAGCGATTTAAGACTCTGTTTCACCACTTGGATTTTTTTTAATTGAATGTCATCAAACATCAACCTAAACCACAAACAAGAACTTAAAAGACAATCAATTCACAACAAACAAACCCTAAACACAATCAATTACTCACTCACGGTTTTCTATTGATTTTGTAAAATCCCGTTAAACTATTTATCGGTTTTAATCATAGACTTGTAAAATCCCGTGATCGTTAATTGTATTCAAAACCACAACTTCAATCACATCATATCCACTTAAGATCCAACAACTTTCACACTTCATAATTCATAACCATTCATTCATCATGTCTACTCCAGTCAATACATCCTCAACAGATAGTCAAATGCACAACAATATCATGGCAGCTAGTTCAAAAGATCGTCCACCAATGCTTGGACCAGGAAGATATTCACAATGGAGATCACGTTTTCTACGATACATTGACACAAAACCAAATGGTGAGGGATTGAGAAAAAGCATACTATCTGGTCCCTACATGCCATCTACTGTACTAGTTCAAGCTGTTGTTGCAACGGAAGGTAATCCTGCAATACAACAACATGCAACTATTGAAACAGTATTGAACATGACTCCAGAGAACAAAGAACACGTTCTGTCTGAAAAAGAAGCAATTTTCTTGCTTTTAACTGGTATTGGAGATGATATCTATTCTACTGTTGATGCTTGTAAAACAGCGAATGAGATGTGGACAGCCATTGAAAGGCTACAACAGGGTGGATCATTAAACGTACAAGATGTAAAGACCAATCTGTTCTGGGAATTTAGGAAGTTTACTTCTCGAGATGGAGAATCAATGGAGTCGTATTACTCACGGTTTTATAAACTGATGAATGAGTTGACAAGGAACAACTTGCAAGTTACTACAATGCAAGTGAATGTTCAATTTCTTCAACAACTTCAACCAGAATGGTCAAGATTTGTGACGGTTGTCAAGCAATCAAAAGAAATAGACACCATCTCATATCACACACTTTTTGACATTCTGAAGCAGTATCAAAATGAAGTTAATGATATCCGTGCTGAGAGAATAGCCAAAAGTGCAAATCCATTAGCACTTCTTGCGGCTGCTCAACCATATTCAGATAATTACTATCAAGCACCAAAACCTCAAAGATCTAATGCAACATCATCTTCTACAAGACCTAGTGCATCTACCAGACACAAAGGCAAAGAGATCGCCAAACCAGTTACACCTCAATCTGAGTCAGTATCTGAAAAAGACAGTGATCCCGAACAAGCTCAGAGGGATAAGGATGAAACTTGGAGTGGGAGTTTGTTGAGCACACAATTTTGAAAGAATTTAAAATTTTCTTTTTGAAAA
The DNA here is from genome assembly GCA_026074375.1 of Tanacetum coccineum. Taxonomy (NCBI): domain Eukaryota; kingdom Viridiplantae; phylum Streptophyta; class Magnoliopsida; order Asterales; family Asteraceae; genus Tanacetum; species Tanacetum coccineum. The sequence continues at coordinate 19,813 of BQNB010022933.1, read as the reverse complement.
TATCTTGAAAAACTATGCTCAACAGGAAAATATGAGAGATATATCTTATTTACCATCATTTCCTTAGTACTTCTCTTGAGCATTCAAAACATTGAATGTTTTTTATGACTTTGCTCAAGACCGAGAAGATATGGAAATACTCGATAGTATTATGATAAAAGTGGACCATAATGAACATTTTCCTTTCTATTGAGAGACCGAGTCCAAAGGCTGACATTTACTTATAAAGTCCGTAGAGAAAAGGTGAGATACATGTTTTGAAAGCATTTGAAACTCTCGCTCGAACTTCATTTATTCACCCGTGTTAATATTAATCAACATTTCTAGTGCGGCAAAAGTTTCTGATTTGTCGAGAGACATGTCCAAGAAGATTCTTTTTTTTATTTTTGAAATTTTTTGTATTGTATTTTGTTTTTATAGGTTTTATATTTTTATATTTTGTTTTTCTTGGTTTTATAAATCAAAATAAAGAGAAAGATCAAAAATATTTACAAGTCGAAGTTTCCATCAGCAGTGATAGTTGTTGCTAGAGTTGAAGTAGATGAAGTTGAATCTTGTTGTTGTTGACGTTTATCGGATGCATCAGCAGTAGTAACAACGGAAGACTTTGAAACAACTTGATATTCTCCATTTGAATAATTCGTCGAATAAATGACCGAATAGACTTTCCAACTCTATCATCGACGTCATGACTATCATATCTACTGAAGTGAAAACAAGAAGATTTCTCTTCTTTTTAAGGTAAAGCGCACTGAAGCGTACACTCCCTTTTTCTTTGAAGAACGGGTTGTTATCTGTCATTTAATAACAAACCATTTCTGAAAACTCATCAAGTGTCACATTCATTGTCTCCATGATGTTCTTTGTCCTTTGGTTTATACTCAGAAAGCAATGGAATTAGCAGAGTATCAGGCCAATTTTGAGAACCTGTCATAGAGAAAGTTGAACTTGGAAACCGTCTAATGATCGGTTCCTGAGGGTTAGAAGTACATGCATTATCACCTTTAGGGCAGTCAGATTGACTCTCTAATTCATTGGATTCAATTATTTTTTCCTTTAAGGTCAAAAATTCTTCCAGTTGGTGACCACCTAAGGAAAGATCTAGGTTTACTAGGCTTAGGTGAAGCAAGTCTTTCTTTGGACCCTACATTTTTTGGTTTCCAGACCTCAGCTTATGTTTCTTTTGATTTGCACTTTTTGAAACATTAGCACTTTGGTTTTTCTTTCTAGATTTCATGCCATTCACATACTGAAAGCACATAAACACAATCATCAGATAGCGGTAATTAGACATTGCTTACATTAGCACAAATAAACCCTCAGATTTTTCATTCGAAAGAAGCTTAATGTTCTTCAATCAGATGACGTATGGATCAGAAGTGAGAAGACTTAAACTCCTATGTGTTTCTTCTATTTCTCCTACAACTATATTCGAGAGGCAAACCATTAGACTTAAAAGGGACCTTAATCACTATAGGATTGTTCCAAGGCTTTGGTCTTCTGGTCCTAGTAGTGCTTCTAATGTCTTTAGGAGAGAAACCATTTGTTTTGGAATTTACATCGTTCTTAGTGATGACATGAGGTTGTGAAACAATGATTGGTTTTGTCCTAACGCTTGCTTTTACATGTTTGTTAGGCACAAAGTTGTCTACCCTAGTAGCTTTAAAAGGATTGATCCTAAAGATTCCTGGAGCAATCACTCTTTCATTGTTCACAACAGTTGATTCTCGAGAGGAAGGAAACCGATTTAAGTTGACGGGTTTTTGACAAAGCTTCGTCTTACCAACCTTGGGAAAAGCCGTAGAGTTAGGTAGATGAGTTACAACATACAGTTTGGGTCTAGAAGAAGAAGGTGGTTTTCCCAAGATTGATTGCTTTGCAAACTTAGTATTCGTACTCGTACCTTTGTTGGTTCCCCATTTGATCAAAACCTTATCAAACAACAGAGTTCCAACTTAGCATTCATAGATTTGTGTCATGTAGTTTATCTTGCAAAGAGTCTATTATAGCTTTGGTTTGAGTCCAATGTCAACTTTGATATAAAAAAAAAAAAAAGGAGTCAAACAGGTTTTTGTATGTTTGTCTTAAGATGAGCAATTTCTTTTTCCATAATTTCGAACCTGAAACTCTAATTCCTACATTCTCATTTTCCTAGTTCAGAGGACAAAGTATCAAGGGTATTTTGATACACCTGGAGTATCCTTACTTTTACCCTTTTGATCTCCCAACTGAGCTTGCAACCGTTCGATCTTTTGTTGCATGTCATTATAAGCTTTATCGTACGAAATTTTGTCATATTTGCATTCTTCACACTTTTTGTACCAATCATTCCAAAGTTTAGCATATTCATTCTCATTTTTAATGATACAATTTTCAAATCGTTCTTTCATACGGTCAAGCTCAGTTTGGAGATTTGATGAATCTACAAACCGATGGATTTGCACAATAGAAAATATTCTTGACTTGACAACTGCCTCTCAAGATACGCTCGATTTCCAATTCCAATGCCTTGTGCTTAGCAAGAGATTCATCAGCTTCTTTTGCAAGAGATTTAAAGTCTCGAACAAATTTGGCTGCTTCTTTCAAAAATTGTATTTCAAAATTTTGAAGTCTAGCATCAACTTGGTTGACGATAGGGAAAATTTCTTCTTTTAAAATTTTGTGAATCTCTTGGTGAGCAGAAGACGACCAATTGTGAGTATCTAAAGTCATTCTATGTTTGACAACACGTTGAAGAGTCACAATGGTGCTTTTATACTCATTTAGAAAAAATTTTTTTTTTCGTGCAACACTTGGAGTAGTATCATCCGAAAATTCTTCATTTGGTATTGAAATCGATTTTGAAACAGTGGCCGTTTTGGAAGTATTTGAAAAGTACACCTCTTCTTGTGACTTGGCCGTTTGAGAAACAAAAACCCCCGAAAGATGATTAATCTTTGTATAGTTTGCCGGTTTTATTTCTTTGTTCAATTGTTTCATTTTTAGACGACAACTTGAGCAAGTTGCAGTGTCTCTTCCGAATCATGCACAACAGGAGGATCATGCTTTTCTAATAACACTTTGCCATTATACAAACTCTGTTGTTTTCGCTGAGCTTGCTTGAGATAAAAAGGATTTTGATAACCCAAAGCCATTTTCTGTTCAGTGTGGTAAAGGATTCTGTTTAGGTAAAAGCATGAGCATCGTTTGAATCGATTACCGTTTTAACCCAAAATATAATCAATTCCTTTTATCTTATTCATCAGTTGAATTTGTTTTATCAAGAAGCTCGACTTCGCGTATTTTTGGGAAATTAGACCTTTAAACTTTTTTTTCTTCAAGAAGAGAAGAAACAGTTGATTTTATCCTTGAAAGTTGTTTACTTAAATTTGAAATTTCCTCATTCAAAGTCGTTCATTTGGTTTTACCGAGAACTTAATTAAGAGCTTTATTTATCTTATTATTAGTAAGACCATTGTTTCTTGATAAACAGACGTTGAAAACATCCTTTCAAGTTTGTCTATTTTTCTTGACTAATTTTAAAACACTTTTCTTGATTTTATACCTAGCAAGCCTCAGTGTCATTCAACATTTGTTCTTTCCATTTTGCGATTGACCAAATTGACTTTCTCAACTTCAGTTGCCAAATTATTATATAATGATTCAAAATAAGCACGTGTTTCCTCAATATTTGCAGGATGTTGTTCTACTGTTCCCCCACTTTGTTCCACACTAGAAACCACAGAAATGACATTACTATCATTCTGTTGTACTTGGTGTGGTTCAGGAATGGGTTCGATACTCATATACTGCCTTCTTGAGTAACCATACTGAATAAATCAATTATAATAAACCATTTTCATAATGATGTACCTCAGCTGATCCCGTCTGAGCATAGACGGGAGCTTTTGTCAGAACTAGTACCAGAGACGATTCATGCTGCAAATTATTCTCTAAAGTGCAGTTCGCATTTGCTCTCTTAGTTTCCTTACAGGCACCTACAGCAGCCATGAAATCAAATTCCTCATAAGTGAGTTGAATCCCTGCTTCTTCCTTTTGAGCAATCTGCATCTGTTTTTGAAGATAAGCAGCATCTAGTTTCCTTGGCTTTACTGTGCAGTTGCTGGCATAATGATCCTCTCCTTGACAGTTGTAACACCTTATCGTATTACCATTTATACATTACCATTACCCTCAGACCGGTGGCTTTTATAACAACATTTCCATCCATTGGCTGATTTGCACATTTCTGAAACAACACTAGCCCATTCTGATTATCCAACCTTCTGAACACCCGATTCTGACTTCATTTTCAAACAACCTAATCCCAACATTCCTGCATTGCAATCGGTCCTAAACTAGTTCCCGAACTTAACTTCAACCATTAGCAATTTGTCTGACTTGATCATATTCGTACCCAGGTTGTGCAATCTCTGCATGCTGCTAGGTTTGATGAAACTTCTTTGGTTGTTATTTGTTGGAGTGGTAACGTTTATAGTAAATTCCTTAAGCCATGTAGTGTAAGTGCCATGATGTAAATTCAGTCTGGATTTGAGATATGTCCTGGATTTTGCATTGGATGTTGCAGGTAGTTAGTGTTGAATGAAGGTTGTGAGACAAAGTTGTTGTTGGGTTGTGGTTGTTGGGTTGTGGATGTTGCATGTAGGTAATGAGTGATGAGTGATCTGGGTGACACGGTGTCTGAGTGTTTGCCATAATCCAAAGGATCATTGTGTTTGCAATTCGTGTCTCTAAAAGCATTGATGTCCTTGCGGAGTCTACATTGCAAAAGGTTATGTAAAGATAAACAAGGATCATTAGTGGGTAAAGTGATTTGTTGATGTGTAGAAAACTATTTCACGGATTTTTACAAAACTTGACTAAACGAGAAACACGTGAGTGTTCGCGGATTTTACTAAAATCAAGAGGAAACCCGAGAAAAATAGAATTGATGTTGTTGAAATCGTTGTTGAAATGAAGAATTTGAACTTTCGTTAATGATTTGTGAGCTTAAAACGATGAACGGTGCACTAGTTGTGAGCTTGAAGTGATTAACGGTTGATGTAGTCGAAAAGAGGACTAACGGTGTAATTGTAGTTTAACAAAGAGGGTTAATAATGCAACAAGGACAATGGTGAAATTATAGTTGAAAGAGAGGGACTGCATGTGACACTTTTTGAAACTTGATAATAAATGCAAAAGTTCCCTCCTAAATACTTGTCACGTTTGTTTTGAAACTAAAAAAAATGAAACGAATGTAAAATTTAATCTCGCGGAATGCTACGGTTTTTCGTTGATGAAAAAATAAATATACCACGTTGATCGAAACGACGACACGATCACAACGGTGTATGTCTTAAGTCCCGTAGATTACCGACACTCGAAACCGAAAAATCAAAAAATGCTTAAACGTGTGATTTTAGTTCGGTTCCATGTAAGTAGAGCTAGTTTGGTTGCATATATATTATGCTTGTTCGATCCTCTTAGTAGAACACTCGTTCGGTCCTCTTTGCATTTTTTAGTCGTTCGGTGGTCAAGAATTTTACTCGTTCGGCTCTTTTAAAATTTCACTCGTTCGGCTCTTTTAAAATTTCACTCGTTCGGCTCTATGAAACTCTATCTCGATCGACTCTTGAAAACTTAAACTCGTTCGGTTGACACAGATTTTGCTTGTTCGGTTTCTTTGGATGTATACTTCGTTCGGTTGACACAGATTTGCTCGTCGATTTCTTGGATTGGTTTTACTCGTTCGTTTCAAGAGTCTAACTAGATCGGTTAAACATAAACAATCAAACACCTCGTGTGCGTCTTTCTTCTTTTCCACACCGTGTACAAACAAAGATAAGTCAACCCAAAAAAAACTTCAATAAGCTCTTAAAACCACGACTAAGCCAAGACGACGACTTCAAATAAGCTTAGAAATAAGCCAACGTGACTTTAAGTTCTTAAATAAGATGTGAGAAGCTGTGTTGAACTCGAAATAATCCTTTTCTTTCCAAGCAAAATAAGCCCAAAAAAAATTGTGAACATTTGGCCTAAAGACAAAAACGTGTATAAACAAATTATGTCAATGCACCCCTTTTTTTTTCTTTGACCAAATTTCCCCCCCCCCCCCCCCCCCCCCGTGTATAGAGTTCAAATAGAAAAATAAAGCTCAATACAAATTACCACAAACAAATCACAACACCCAACCTTGGCTCTTGATACCACTTGTTAGGTGTATCATTTCATCACCAAAACACACAAAAATAAGGAAAATATTTTAGAGAGAGAAAGAACTAGAGAGAAGTAAAAAAACAAAGAAAATGGTTACTAGCACATTGAAAGAAAAAGAGAAGCAACACCCTCTCCACACTTGGAGAGGGCTTTATATAGTTACAAGAGTGGACTATTCTTGTGGGCTTTGTGTTGGGCCGGTTCATAATACAAACGGGCTTGAGCCCGACAACTAGGCCCAACTAGCTTAACTAAATTCCCGTAAACTACGTTTTACTTATACAAGGCTCGGAAATATTTAATGACCATCACTTTAATAAATACACGGCTAACACAAAGTTGAAAGGAAAAGTACAATAAGCGGTAGATGACTTAATTAAAATGATAATTAAACTAAAAATAATCTAAGATCTATTTCTCCCTTTTTTGGCTTACAAAATGGCTCTATTTATAGCCAAAGTCTTCTCTCTTGGACTTGCAGCTTGTGTTTCCATTGTGAGAGCTTTCTAGGGTGTTTTTGTTGTATGAGGGACTTGATAAGAGTAATCTCAGCCATTCAGTCTTCTTGTGCTTATTTTTGAAGTCAATTCTAGCCCATTGAAAGTTACTTGAAAATGGAGGATTGCCAACATGGCAATTATAAATCTTGTGGAGAGATAGTGGAGGATGGGAGATGTCATACCCCAAAGGCTGTAGAGGTTGCAGGTAAAGGTGGGAAACACCCCGTGAGTTTGTAATCTGGGGTTTTGTTGGGCGGGAAAAAAATGGTTTTGGGCAAGTTGGCAGTTTTGGCCCCTCATCTCATATATCTTTATTGCAAATTTCGGCCCTTGTCTTTTTGTTCTTGTAATACAACTTGAGGTTTGGCAATTTTAGTCCCTCAAGTTGTATTTTCTTCATTTGGTCGACTTTTGACTTTGACGAGGTTGACTTTCCTGTTGACTTTTTGACTTTGACTGACTTTGGCTTTGATTTGACTTTGTCTTTTCCATTCCGTGCTCGGTTTTGTTTGTTTTTGGCTTTCTTTTTGTCCTTTGTGTGATATCCGTTTCCTGCACAATACAAATGCAAAACATACAAATACAATGTATTTTTGGTACGTTTTTAGTCATTTAAGCTCGTTTTTAATGGAAAAAGGTATGTGTAATTAAGCACATACCAAAATCCCCCATACTAAGGTATTGCCGTGTCCTCACGCAATGTTATGAAGTAAACACTTAGAAAACTAAGAATCTTAATCCCCCTCGACTAATAACCTCGAAAAGTAGCTAAGTGTTTGTCAAGGGGAACTAAAGAATCAATAGCTTCGACAAGTCCCGTTTTCACCATTTTTTTATGTACACTAACTAGCCCTAATATTTTTGGATTTTTCCTTTTTTCTTTTCTTAACTACCTGTTTGACTTCCTTTATTTTATCAACACTGGGATCATAGAATGAGAAGCGCCCATAGAATAATCTACGGATGTCCTGACGGATAAATTCATCGTCCCCGATTTTTCACTAGTCCCAAGCTAAGCGTAAAAACGAAATCACCGTTAAGTACAAGTAAAGATGCTAACACTACTTATAACTATGACTTGTCAACTTTTCGCTCCCGACAATTATTCAATTAGAGTGATTGTGCTTAATTTTAAGTTAAATTTAGATCGACAATTTAGAAAGTAGTATAGTTTATGTGCATAACGATATTTCTGAAGAAATCTGGGGAAAAGACTAGATCACCCACCAACCAGCATATTCTCGATAGATCCCAGCCGAGTTCGACTTAGGTTATCAGGTTGAGACCCCACAGGAGAATGTTCGCAATGTAATAGCGGGATACTCCACCCTTTTAGGCCGAATTTCTTAGATTTACCGCTAAATAAACAATACTACTCAAAGCACGCAAACATCAAAAATTTAATGATCTCATTGGTGAGACTATTCCTAGAAATAATCAACCAACGGCAACCAATAAACTTTTGAAGTCTTAAAGCAAGTTATTCTTAGTTCAAAATTATACTTGAGTTTAGAAAAAGAAATCTTAACCATTAAATTTTCATTTATTGCTATGTACTATACTACCGTCATCATTTACATGACTACAACATCGGCCACGCCTCCGACAAGATGTAGTGACTTAGTCTGACGACGGTTTCTTATTGATAACACCTACAGATTTATTATCTCACTATGGGCCTTGTTTTGAAGACTGCAACATCGGTTGTGAGCTCGCAAGATGCAGTAAACTTTTATCAGCCCACAATTTATATTATTTATATTATTATTTTTTTCATCATTTTTTTAAAACATATTTTCCGTAATAGAGAAAATTTCGTTTTAGAAACTCAAGTATAAAGCTGAACTAAGATGAATATTTTCGTTTCCGAAAGAGCTTCTTTTTAGAAAATGTCGGTTTAAAGTTAAAGCAAAATTGAGCACGTTTATTAGTCAGGTTAAGAGCTTTTGGGAGAAAAAGCGACAAGTTACACCTATAAGCTTTTAAGATTTCCAAATAATCCTTGCTTAGCATCCTACTTGTAAATAACACTATCATTTTTCGTTCTTCGCAAATTTAAAATCCTTAATAAAAGGATCCGCGAATGCTTAGCCTAATAAACTTTCGTTTATTAAATGGTTAAGGGACAAAGCTAGGGCTCAACACGCCCGATCGAGTCAAAATTTATTCTCATTCTACCCATTGGGAAAGTCAAAACTGTGACAAAACACTTCTTTTATTTTTGAAATTTTTTAAATTTTTTCATTTTTTTTGGTATTTTTGCGAAAATTTTGGTGGTGAAAACGGGATTACGTGATAACAACGACTGCAGGCAAAAATCAAATCGAAGACCCCCCCCATACTAGAACTAAACATCGTCCTCGATGTTTTAAAGGGGTACCTACGTAAATCTAAGGCCGTTTATGAAGTGTGCCAAAAGATAAAACGTTAGTCGATTAGATTTGGATACTGGATTCCCAAAATGAAGCTGGGGATGTGAAACTCTTGTGGATGAAGGGTGAAACTGCGAGCACGAGAGTTTTCACAATCCGGGAAATCCTGGACATACAACACAAAACACACAAAACATGGACAAGACACGGGTAATGGAAGATGTAAGCCTCCTCACACAAAAACACTTATTCATAATACTACTACTGATAAGCATGGGGTGCCTCCCACGAAGCGCTTGTTTAAGGTCGCTATGCTTGACCCGTCCCCGAATTTATTGGTCCATGGGGAACGTCTGGAGATCCGGGACAACCTCGGTTGGTATGTCCCCTCCAAAATAGTGTTTCAAACGATGACCATTCACTTTGAAGTTTGGCCCGGAGTTTTGGGATAACTCGACGGTGCCATATGGAAAAACTTGGGTCTGACGAGTGAATGTCCACTCCAGCGGTCTTAAGTTGTCCCAGAAAATCTTCAATCTAGAGTTAAAGAAGGAGGACGTGATCAACGACTTTAAACGCAGTTTTGATCTTGGAGTCATGATTCTCTTTGTTTTCTCCTGTAATTCAAAGAATTTTTCATAAGCATAGATCACGAAGTTCATTAAGTTCATTGAGCTGAACTTTTCTGTGATCACCCGCGGTTTTGATATCAAAGTTTGTATGCTTAAGGGCCCAGTAAGCTTTGTGCTCTAACTCAATCGGTAGATGACATGCCTTTCCATATACAAGCTTGTACGGAGTGGCATCCGAATGGGTGTATTGTAAGCTGTACGGAAGCCTAGAGAGCGTCACAGTTTGTTCCGACCAAGGAGGCACGGTTTCCGCCCACGGTCCTTTCAAGAATTCTTTTCAAACCACGATTGGATACCTCAACTTGCCCGCTTTTTGTGGTGATATGTGGTGTGAGAGACTATGTAGTTTACATCCGATTTAAGCATGACCTTCAAATTGGTACATTTGCAAAAATGGTCCGCAATCACTTATGATTGCACGAGGGGCATCCAATCTGGAGATGAGTGAGTTTTAAGAAATTTGCAACAACTCGGCATCAATGTGGGGCGCGCATTTTGCTTCAACCCATTTTGATAAGAAATCGACTGCCACTAGTATATAATTGTTCCCATCTTGAAGATGGGAACGGCCCCCTAAAATCAATGCCCCAAATGTCAAAGATTCCGCAACTAGGATAGATTTTTTGCGGCATCTCATCACTTTGCAAAAATGCCATTGACGTAGACAAATGTCACATCGGGTGGACAAAGTCATGGGCATTCCATGTAGATCGTGTGCAAAAAAATCCTGAATCGAAACCTTTTTAGCGGTGAACTTGGCACCAGTAGTGTCCCCCGTGGGTCTTTTTTTTTAGCTTTTTAAATGATAATTATACTAAAAATAAAATGAAAATATTTTTGTACTTTTTGGGGTTTTTTTTTTTTAGATTGTATGCACAAATTCAAACACAGAAGATCAACAGCAACGATTTCGGAATCACAGCCTCCCCGGCAGCGGCGCCAAAAATTGACAAGTTAAAATTGCTTTTCTTTTAATTATATATATAATATAATGATAATAAAATATATATAAAAGTAGAAAAACCAAAATCACAAATCAATGATGCCAGGAGCAGTATAAACTATTCCCGGGTCGTTAATTCCCCAACGAGGCTGTCATGGAAGATCGGTACAGTCGAAGATTTGAGTTTGAATGAAGGAATTGATTTGAGAGAGTGAAAAAGTCAAATTAGATAATAACAAACTAAAACGTTTAAGAAAATCCTAAAAATTACGAATTTAAGCTGAAAAACGGAAGCACGAATCCCGAACAAAGGGGGAAAAACCTAAAATCTTTAAAAATAACCCTACGAAGAAATTTTCACTTCTAAACTACTCTACGGGACAAATAACGAAGAATGAAAAAGACTAGACCGAAAACGGAGTTCGTTTGACCCAAAAACGAGTCAACACAAAAACCGTACCCGGACCCGTTCTTTAAAAAATGAAAAGTTGTAAAAATGACTTTACGAAAACTTTTAAATTTTTCCTACAAACTATACGACAAAATAAAATTTTCTAAAAAAGAAAAATATTTTTTTGATAATTTTTGTATTTTTTATGAATTTTTAAAAGTTTTAACTAAATTAAATTATAAAAAATAGTAAATGATTACGAAAAATTCTGAAAATTTTATAAAAAATACTTTACACTAGGACAATCCTACGAAAAATAAGAAACAAAAATTTGCTTAAGAAATAAGCCCCGAAATAAGCTTATACAGCTTATAAGCTTATGGGCCGAAAACGTGTATAAGAGAATAGGCCCTTGGGACTATAACGAAAAAGTCCCAAGGGCGCAGCGGTGAGTGTGTTGTAGAAAGGGGGATCGTATCGAGAGGTCTCGGGTTCGAGTCTTGCTCACCCGGACCTCTTGTCTTTCCCTCTTTTTTTTCGAAAACTTAAAAAAGCAAAGTTGTTAAGCTCGTGGGGCTTAACAACTTTGTCAACTACAACTTTTTACGAAAAGCTCTAAATAAGCTTAAAAATAAGCTTAAAGATGACAGTTAGCTTAAAGGGCTTAAAGGCTAAATGGCTAAGACATTTTGGACTGTGTGGTCGAATAAGCTAAACTAGGACAAAATTAAGCTAAAGGGGACTAAACTATCTTAAATAAGCCGAAAAGGCTTAAAGCTTAAACCTAAATAAGCTGTAAAAGGGCTTAAAGGACAGAAGTTGAAACAAGCTTAAAAGGCTAAGATGGCTTAAGGCATTGGACAAACAAGCTAGGAAAGAGGCTAAATAAGCTAAGAGACTCCTAAACTAGCCTAATAAGCACTAAAGGACTTAAAATCTAAACCTAAATAAGCTGTAAAAGCTAAAATGAAAAATAAGCAATCCTACACTAACTCTTTAGCAAAACAGTTCAAAGGGCAAGTTTGAGCTTAAAAATAAGCCATCAAATAAGCTCTTTAAGGTCTGAAACTTAGAGGTCTTATACAATAGCTTATAAGCTCTTGAAATAAGCCAAGTAATTGGGCTCAAGAACACTAAAAATCTAAGAAAAATAAGCCTAAAGTCTCCCCTTTGCACCAGGGGAGCTTTAAGACTAAACTCAAGGGCTTATTTGACAGCTTATTTAAAGCTGTCAAATAAGCTCAAATTGAAAAGAAAAATGAAAACAGATTGAGTATTCTAGCTTATGGACTTGTGCACAAACTTTTGGCTTTTGAAAATCATAAAAACTTGCTGAATTTTGTAGGTGAAAAAGGGCTTATGGATCTTTTAAAACTGTTATAAGCAAACTTGGTGATTTGACTCAAAAAGTCAAATGACACCAAGGGTTTGTTATAACTTGTTTTAGACACACAAAAATACACTCTTTTTTGAACCTCAAACTCAAACTTCAAGTGCTTATGAATATAAGCACTTGTGATGTTTTGAAAATCTCACAGTTTAAAGAGATGGTTTATAAAACTTTTGAAAAACATTTTTCAAACTTAACAACTTGTAAGAATAGCTTAAAATGAGCTTAAAACTTAAGCTTAAACTATCTAAATGTCCTCAACCCATACTTAAACCCTTTTTGACCCGTTTTAATAGTTGACCCAAACACCCCCTTAATTTTTGAAATTGGTTTTAAAAACTGATAAAACTACTTAAACTGAAATTTTTAAATGACAACTAATTCTTGAGCTATTTAAGACATTAAAAAGACAAAAGGAAAAACAAATAAACACTTTAAAATTAAAAAATAAGCTAGGGACAGAATTATGCTAAATATGGCAGTTTTAGGCTACTCAAAGACATCTTCAGCGATACCGATCGGTTTAGTGATCGAACGGTCAGCTAGTTCTAGTGTCATGCAGGTCGGGGTCAATTCAGGAAGAGATAGATTGTTCCATACAGAATAAGGCATGAGATTAATGCTCGCACCAAGATCGGCCAATGCGTTGCATGTAGTAATCCCCGTAAATTCACATGGAATCAGAAATCGGCCAGGGGTTGGGGGGGGGGGGGGGGGTGGGGGGGTCCTCCAAGTTTCTATGGTAACATGATTGAGGATAACCGCTGAAAGTTCTCATTTAAAGAGTTCTTGCCAATTTCGCTTAATGTTTCTTTAGTTCCAATTAAGGTTTTTAAAGTTGAAGCAAATTTGCAATGAGCATCAAGGCATCGTAAGCTAATCTCGAAACTCAAATCAACAAAAGGAATTTCATAGAATTTCTCGATTTGGTCGTTAGCTTTTTCCTTGCGCCTTTCATCATTTCTTCTTGATGGAAATGGAATTGATGCTTTAGGAACTGGAGCAACAACAGGAGCAACATTGGGCTCAGGATTTGGATTACGAGACTGAATTTGAACAACAGGAGGTTGGACGTCTTCGGTGCTTTCGTTATTAGCAGGAGGCATCGTGTCCTTTGTCACCTCGGCGTCATGATTAACTGCTTTCGGTCCTTGGATGGTAACACCACTTCGGGTAGTGATGCCTTTTAAATCTTCTTTTGGGTTGGTAACAGTATTACCAGGAAGAGTGCCAGAACTGGAAGTAGAAGGCTGTATTACAGTAACAAATTTTGAAAGCATGTCAGTCAAATTTGCCATTTGGGGATTCGCAGGTTTTGACCTTGGTTTTGCATGTTTCTCAACACTGCATCAGTTGGCTGTGACATACTTTCAAAATCTGTTTTGACACACCGGTGGTCTGAGGACAGGTCTTGATGAGCTACTGGTTGATGGGCAACTGGTTAGATTGACTGAAGGTCGAAAAATCTGACCTCGGTTGAAATTGGTTCCTCTGTTTTGATTGAAGTTATTTTCCTCCGATTGAAATTGTTTTGACTATTTTGCATGAGGTTCTGAATGGAGGAAAACCAGTAGGTCGAATTTGATTTGAGACCATCGGGAGGTCGATAAACCAGATATAGCTTGGGCTGAAAATTGGCCGCAGCGGCCTGGGACACATACACTTGGATATAGTCATAGGTAACAGTGTTGTATGTTAGTGCTGGGACAGTTTGATACGAATGACCTCCCCCACAATTTACACAACATTGTTCATCCGCTTTTTACGGGGGCGGAAGCTGGGGGGTTTTTTTTTTTTATTTTTTTTTTTTTGGGTTCATTCTGTCGAGAAATAATGCCCGACCATGTCTTGAGTTCAGCAACATCGATGAGACTGCTGGGGTGAAGAGCTTGTACTCAATTTAGCCACAACAGCTTTGTTTTTCTTGATTGACGTACCTTAGACTGCTCTCGATGATTTTAAACATTCTCGAGGCATTTTGTCTAATAAGTTACCACCGGCAGCTGAGTTTCAATAATCTTGATCAATTGATTTAGGGCATTATAGAATGTATCGAGTTGATGCAATTCTGAAAACCCATGATGAGGGCAATCCCCTAAAAGATCATTGAAACGATCCCAACCTCATAAACGACTCATCAAATTTTGCTGAAAATCTCTATTTCATTTCTGAGATTTGTCGTTTTAGAGGGAGGGAAGAATTTGTTAATGAATTTCGAAACAAGATCATCCCATGTTTCAATCGACCGAGGGGGTTCTTTTTCTAGCCATATCCGGGCTGCCCCTTCGAGAGAAAACGGGAAAAGCATAAGTTTAACCGACGTATTTGGTACGTTCGATCTCATCGTAGAAGTGATCTTGTTGAAATAACAGATGTGAGCATCTTTATCATTTCCAAAAAATTGCTTGTTTTGGACAAGATTTAGAAGACCATGCTTGATCTCAAAGTTATTTGCGGTGATTTCCGGAATAACTATCGCATCCTCGTACCCCTCGGTGGGTGCTTCGAGCAGTTGCGCCATAGTACGATTATCAGCCATCGTAACTATGGGAGGATTATCAGGTTTCTCAAGATTAGATGATTCAACAGAAGTTTGTCGGACTTGTGGTTGTCGACGTCTACGTGCTTGAGAACGAGTGCGCATGCACAAAATAGAAATATAAAAAGAAAATTTACACTAATTTTTTTTTGCTTTTTCAATGATTTATTCACAATGTATTTTACCGGACAATGAGATAAGACAACTTAAACCAAATAATCTACTTACTTCACGGTAGCTCTCAAAAAGATAAACGCACAGGTGAGCGGAGGAGTAGGAATAGCGCGAAGCTTATTTCTCCTTTCGGGTCGTAGTTCCTAGGAACAACCCTCCTTATACCCACTTTATAGTTTGTTTAACCTTTCAAGGTGAGCCGTTTGTCGTAAGAGACACAATTGGCAAGTTTTTAAATCTTTTGTTCGAGTTGGGAACCAACAAGTTCACCGGAAGTTATTATGATAATACCTCAGTTGAGAATATTATATTTTGGTATTTTACCAATTTGTGAATTTTATTTCTTTTTTATGGACAATGTTTTTATATTTTTTTGGTTTTTTCTTTGGTTTTTTATCTGATAATTATACTAATAAAAGAAAATGAAAAATATTTTTGTATTTTATATGTTTTTATAAAAGAAAATATTCACAGATTCAAACACAATTTGTCAAACGTAACGAAAATCGGTATCACAGCCTCCCCGGCAACGGCGCCAAAAATTGATTGAAGAATTTTACACTAAATATATAATATATAATAAAATATAAAATATATATAATCTAAAAACAACAATCAATGAAACCGAGAAGTAGTATAGAGTGTTCCCGGGTCGTTTATCCCCAACGAGGCTGTGCTGGAAGATCGATACAGTCGAAGATTTGAGTTTGAAGGAAGGAATTGATTTGAGAGGGTGGAAAAGTCAAATTAAACAATAACAAATAAAAACGTTTAAGAAAATCCTAAAAATTACTAAATTAAGCTGAAAAACGGGAGCACGAATCCCGAACAAAGGGGGAAAAACCTAAAATCTTTAAAAATAACCCTACGAAGAAATTTTCACTTCTAAACTACTCTAGGGAACAAATAACGAAGAATGAAAAAGACTAGACCGAAAACGGAGTTCGTTTGACCCAAAAACGAGTCAAGACAAAATCCCGCACCCGGACCGCTCTTTAAAAAATGAAAAGTTGTAAAAATGACCCTACGAAAATTTTTAAATTTTTCCTACAAACTATATGACAAAATAAAATTTTCTAAAAAAGAAAAATATTTTTTTGATAATTTTTGTATTTTTTATAAATTTTTTAAACTTTTAACGAAATTAAATCATAAAAAATATTAAATGACTTCGAAAAATTCTGAAAAATTTACTAAAAATACTTTACACTTTAACAATCCTACGAAAAATAAAAAACAAAAAATTGCTTAAGGAATAAGCCCGTAAATAAGCTTATACAGCTTATAAGCTTATAGGCACAAAACGTGTATAAAGGATAAAGCCCTTGAGTCTTTAACGAAAAAGACCCAAGGGCGCAGTGGTATGGTGTGTGTTATAAAGGGGATCGTATCGAGAGGTCCCGGGTTCGAGTCTTGCTCACCCGGACCTCTTGTCTTTCCCTTTTTTTTTTTGAAAACTTTGAAAAGCAAAGTTGTTAAGCTCGTGGGGCTTAACAACTTTGTCAACTACAAGTTTTGCTGAAAAGCCCTGAATAAGCTTAAAAATAAGCTCAAAGATGACAGAATTGCTTAAAGCTAGCTTAAGGCTAATTTTGCTAAGTCATTTTGCTTATGAGGACAAATAAGCTAAGCTTAGGGCAAAATAAGCTAAAAGGACTCCTAAACTAGCCTAATAAGCACTAAGAAGCTAAAAAGCTAAAACTAATAAGCTGAAAATAAAAGGGCTTAATGACAGAATCTAAAAACAAGCTTAATGGCTAAAAGGGCTCAAGTTTTGGACAAATAAGCTAGAAAATGAGGAATAAGCAAACAAAATTATCTACTTTATCAAAATTAGCTGCTAGGAATCAATTGAGCTTATTAAATAAGCTCAATAAGCCAGAAAAGAAAAATAAGTAATCCCTACACCTAAGTAATGCAAAACAGTCAAAAAGGCTAGTTGAGGCCTAAAAATAAGCCATCAAATAAGCTTCTTAAGGTCTGAAACTTAAAGGGCTTATCAAGGGGCTTATAGACTCTTAAAATAAGCCAAATGCTTGGGCTTAAGAACACTAAAAGTTTAAGAAAAAAGGGCTTAAAATCTCCCCTTTGCACCAGGGGAGATTAAAGCTTAACTCAAGGGCTTATTTGACAGCTTTTTAAAAGCTGTCAAATAAGCTCTAAACAAAAAAATAAGCTAAAACAGATTGAGTACCCTAGCAATTGAACTTGTGCACAAACTTTTGGCTTTTAAAAATCATTTTATCTTGCTGAATTTTGACAGTGAAAAAGGGTGTTGGATTTTTAAAACTGTGACACTAAAAACACTTGGGCTGTTTTGACTTAACAAGTCAAATGAACCAAAGGTTTGACAGCTTTTTTACACAACCAAAACACACTCTTTTTGGAACTAAAACTCAAAATTCAAGTGCTTATGAATATAAGCACTTGGTGTTTTCTTAAAAGTCACAGTTTTGAAGATGGCTTGGAAAAGCTTTTGAAAACAATTTTCAAACTAAATAACTTTTAAAAACAGCTTAAATAAGCTTAAAAATCTAAGCTAAAACTAGCTAAGTGACCATTGACAGAATGATGTGGACTTAAAAAGTCAAAAACAGCTAAAACCAAACACCCCTTAAAACTGGCTGTCTAAACTAACTTGTACTTAAAACCTATTTTCAAGCTAAGGCTTCTAAAACCTTTTATCTACTCAAGCTAATACTAATCTAATTAAGCTAATTAACAACTAAAAATAACAGCTTATTAGTAGTAATAAACTAGTTACTCTCCTAGCTTTTACTCCTTAAAATGACAGATTTTAAGAAATATGAAAACTTAATGAATCCTAAACATTATTACTTCAAGACATTTGTATTTCTAAGCTATGTAAACAGTATTAGAAAGTATTAAGCATTCTCAAATTCATTGCAATAAGCTAAATGAAATAAGCTAGATGAACACTACAATGAATTTCAAAGGATTAAACCTGAATTTTGAAGTCTCAGTCACAAACCACTCTTGTAGAGTGAGTGGCTTAAAAACATACACTTAATGGCTCCTTAGCCTTTATACCCTGAGCTTAAAAGCTCAATAAGCTATAATAGCTTATTACTCCTTTTAGCTTCCCACATTTGATCCATTTGAACTAAAATGGATAATTTTGAACAACAAGAGACAAATTCAGTTTATAGAAAGCTTATAACAAGAATTGAACAACTTTTGAACTTTAGAAAATGTAATAAGCTAAAAACAGCTTATTACCAGCTTATTGCTTAAAAACGGCTTATAACTTGAAAATTTGAGAACAACCAAAACTCAACTAGCTTGATTACTTAGAAAATGAAGAATACAAGAGTAAGTACAACTGAATTTAAAAGTTTGAGCTTTATTGAAAACAATGAATAGTGAACAAAAGCTTACAAAAAAAAATTACAAATAAAACTAAAAATTAACTAACTCTAACTACTGCCTTCTTCTTCCCTTTTATAAGCTGCTTATGTGTTTGTTGTGAGAGTAAACAGCCCAAAGTGTATTTTCAGCCTTTGATTACATGTTTGTGCTTCTTTTCTTCAATCATAGCCGTCCCTTTTGCTCGAAATTGGTGGGATTGCCACCATGGCATGGGTTTAAGTGGAGGAGGGGGGATAAGTTTGTTCATGGGGTTTTTGAGGTTACAGGGTAAAAGGTTGAAGGTGAACCCGTGACTTGGGTTGTGTTCAAAAAAGGCGGGAAAGGGTGTTGGTATAACAGAGTTTGATACAGGGTAACGAGGGTTAGGGGTTAGGGATGAGAGGTAAAAAGGGATTTGGGGGTAAAGGGTGAAAGTTGTAAATATTTTAGGGTTAGGGGTTTTGGTTTTGGCAGTTTAAGCCCCTAAGGTTATATGGGGGTATTGCAAAATTCGTCCTTGTGTTGTACAAGTTTAAGGATTAGACAGAAATGGCCCTCGTAGTATAACTTTCCCATATTTGCATCTTAAGTCCTTCTCTTCATTTCTCTCCTTTCTTGTATAAATATAAGTTTAGGGATTTACACTTTTAGTCCCTAAACTTATATTTTTGGACTTTTGGCCTCGGGGTTGACTTGGGTTGACTTTTCAGGCTTAGGCTTGGACTTTGACTTTGTCTTTTCCTGCTTTTCCATTCCGAGTCCGGTTTTGTCGATTTGGCTTCGTTTTTCGTCCTTTTCTTAGTTATCCGTTCCTGCACAATACAATTAGCAAAACAAGCGTATATTTGGCATTTTAAGTCCGTTTTTGGTTATTTTAGCTCGTTTTTAAAGGTAAAAGGTATGTGTAATTAAGCACATACCAAAATCCCCCATACTAAGGTATTGCCGTGTCCTCACGCAATGCTATGAAGTAAACATTTACGAAAACTAAGAATCTCAATCCCCCTCGACTAATAACTTTGAAAAGTAGCAAAGTGTTCGTCAAAGGAAACTAAAGAATCAAAAGCTTCGACAAGTCCCATTTTCACCATTTTTTTATTCATATACTAACTATCCCTAATATTTTTGGATTTTTCTTTTTCTATTCTCGACTACCTGTTTGACTTCCTTTATTTTATCAACATTGGGATCATAGAATGAGAAACGACCATAGAATAATCTACGGATGTCCTGACGGATAAATTCATCGTCCCCGATTTTTCACTAGTTCCAAACCAAGCAATTAAACAAGATCATGTCAATATAAGT
>BQNB010022932.1:27800-62398 GCA_026074375.1 Tanacetum coccineum | reverse complement strand
ATAGGCATAAGTTAGATACGACCTCAAGATATCTCATAGCAAAATCATATCTCATTAGTTAGTAATCTGTATTCATTCAAAGCAGATTAATAAAAGTTATTATTCAGTTATATATTGTTTTTCTTAGTACTTGTGTTAAGATTCCGCATTAACGCATAGTATTAATAATCAGTGTTTCTATATAGTCAACTGTATTTATACATCTTGGCTATCATCCTTAATAGGTTGTAGAGTTCTATTCCTTAAGGGACTCACAACGCTTTTCAGTTAATAAAGCAGAAGTTGTGCGCCGATTCTGGCTTTACTTGAGGGAAGCAAAGATTTTGTGGTCTATTGTGATGCTTCACACAAGGGTTTAGGTGTTGTATTGATGCAGAGAGAGAAGGTGATTGCCTATGCTTCTCGACAACTAAAAGTTCACAAGAAGAACTACACCACTCATGATTTAGAACTTGGATCGGTGGTGTTTGCTCTAAAGAAATGGAGACATTATCTATACGAAACCAAGTGCACCGTGTTCACCAACCATAAAAGTCTACAACACGTTCTTGACCAAAAGGAACTTAACATGAGGCAACGTCATTGGCTAGAGTTGCTAAGTGATTACAATTGTGATATTCGTTATCACCTAGGAAAGGCAAACGTGGTGGCTGATGCATTGATCCGTAAGGAACAGATTGAGCCATTGCGGGTTCGAGCCTTAGTTATGACTATTGGCTTGGATCTTCCCAAACAAATACTAGAAGCTCAAATCAAAGCCCTAAAACCAGAGAACCTTGAGAATAGAATGAAGATGTAAAGTGGTTTGATCGAAAGGATATTACCCAAGGAAAAGTTGGAACCACGCGCCGAAGGAACTTTATGTTTAAACGGGCAGAAGTTGGTTACCATGGCTAGGCGACTTAGATCCGTGAATATGCACGAATCCCACAAGTCGAAATACTCTATCAATTCGGTTCTGTAAAAGATGTACCAAGACATTTGTGAAAAAGCTCATATTGGTGGCCCAATATGAAGTGACTTCGCCCACCTTTGTTTGCAAGTGCTTGACATGTGTGAGGGTCAGGTCCGTACACCAAAGGCCATCAGGACTATTAGTACAAAAAACAATACAAGAGTGGAAGTGGGGATAATATCACGATGTCGGCTTTTATCACCAAGCTGCTAAGTAGTCACAAGGTATTGACACCATGTGGGTGATTGTGGTATTCGACTTACAAATTATGCTCACTTCTGCAATAAGAGGAGAAAAACGAAAAAAACAACCGGTAGACAATGTAGGCAAGGTTGTACCTGAACAGGATAGTAGCAAGACACGGAATACCTGTTTCAATCATTTGTGATCGTGATGGGAGATTCACGTCAAATTTCTAGAAATCATTTCAGAAAGCTTTGGGTACAGATATAAGTATGAGTACTACGTACCATCCAGAAACCGACGGCCAGAGTAAGAGGACTATTTAAACTCTCGAGGACATGCTACGTGCTTGCGTGATCGATTTTGGCAAGGGCTGGGTTAAACATTTGTAAAGTTGAAGGACCAAAAGTGTACAAGTGAAAACTTAAGGGTTTAAAATGTAAATAATATATATTTCATAAACCTAGGGGTTGTTTGAAATTATAGAAAACCTAAGGGTATTTTATAAACGAAAGTGATTTTAATAAACACTTAACGAATCGAACGCGTTATAATATTATTCAGGTATTATACGAGTTAAAACATGACTTAATAAATATGAATATTTATTAACAACACTTATACGTTCCCAAGAGCCATCACGTAAAGACAAATACAATAAACATGTACACCACCACACAAGTGATAATAGTACATATAAACTTGCAAGATATTGTAGTTTATACATTAAGTCTTTAGCCTAAACTTGTAGACTCAAACATGGCCGTATATACTTAGGTATTTGACGGTGTGATTCATTTGCTATACTTGGATATATTTATCATTTAGAGGACTACCTACTGAGGTGAGTTCATAGCCCCATGTTTTACAATTATTTAAATGATTTACATCTTTGGGGTGAGAACATGCTTTGTTTTACAAATAGGACGCAAGTGTACATTTTATACTATGATTTCGTGTTTGCCTAAGTAGCGATAACCCACTGAGCCCTTTTATCATGAACTGTCAATTGCTAGATTGCAAGCGCGAATGTTATAAATAGATCTATTTGGGATTGACGTCCCCGTTTGGGTGAGTAGCGCTCACTGTGCCGGTCTGCCAGACAACAAACGTATACCATGTCGGATTTGGGATGTTGCGGGTTAGAACATCATTCATGGGCAAATGTTGGCAATTTATTGCATTCATATACGTCGAGCTTCAGTGTCATGAGCTTAGGAAAACGTAATTACTTTTTATGATGTTTGCATTTGTTGCTTAATCATATACTTGGAAATCTTGCGGTCCTACAATTTACATACATAAACCTATGAATTCACCAACTTTATGTTGACGTTTTAAGCATGTTTTTCTCAGGTCAATAAGGCACGAGGTGCCAAGATACATTGGGGGTCACTCTGTGGAGGGTCAATATTAAAGATTTGGGGCGTATTACATTTTGGGACATTTGTTATAAACCGAAATCTTTACTTATGTTGTCAAACAATTTGAAGCCATGAGCTTATGTAATGAACAAGTATTTTGTTAAATCCAATGTATCTTTTTTTAAACGACACGTTTAGTGGTCATTCTCATATCTTGTGCTATTGATCTATGAAGTAACGCCCTTACATATTCAACATTCCGCTGCTACCCAGATTTGGGGGTGTTACACCAAGTTCCTTAGGAACTAGTTCAGGTAGTGGTCCCAGGCGCCAAGAACCCATGGGGGATACAATTGCTCAGATTAGGTCTGAGAATGTATCTAAACTTTCCAATGATCCACTGCTCGCAAGAGGTAACACATTTCGAAGTGGTGAGAATAGAGTAAAACTTGAGGAATTAATGGTATTATGTACAACTTTACAATCAAGAGTTCTTGCTTTAGAGACTACAAAGACCACTCAAGCTATGGAGATTACAAGTTTGAAAAGGAGGGTGAACAAGGCCAGATGAGGGCTATGAGAGAGTGCTATGGGGTGATCTAAATACAATTTTTGATCCACATATTGAAGATCAAGTATGGAGGAATCAACAAGATTACAGAGTGTTGGATTGGAAAATATATGACACATGTGGAGTTCATTCTTTAAGGATGCAACATATGCACATTCATATGTTGGTAGAAAATAGATATCCCCTTACACCTGCTACAATTACTGATATGTTAAACAAGAAGCTTCAATGTGATCATTTTAGTGAAATGGTATATCAGCTTTTTAAACTTCTCACAAAACAGCTCAAGAATCAATGAAGTGTTTGGAAGCATCCTCCAGGTGATTAATGAAGCTTTCGATGGAGAAACTTGAGATTTTGAAGAAGAATATTAAGTTTAGGGGAGGATTATTGGGATTAAAAGCTTTTTTGAAGATACTGCTTCTAAGGTTTGTGTTACTGCTGCTACGCTAAAGTTAGTGTTGTTCATTAACTTTAATGAAAAATATGTTAAGTAGTTAGTAACTGCTAGTTCATAGTTACTACTGCTAGTGTAACTTAGTACTGCTAGTGTATATATAATGCATATTTACTAATGCTAGTCATATGTATAGGTATGCTAGTGTAAAGTTAGACACTGCTGATTGAAGATGAAGAAAAATATTATAAGTGTTATTACTTTCTTCATAACTCAGTTAATGCTGCTGGTGTATAAGTTACTACTGCTGGTGCTAAGTTAATGCTGCTAGTACAAAAGTTACACTGCTCTGTTAAAAAATTTAAGACTGCCTGAAAGAATTTTTACTGTCTGAGAAGGAAAATGACAGAAGTAAAGGAAAAGGATTGATTGGAGATCAAGTATTACTTATGTGATAAGTATGAGTATTTTTTAGAATAGATCATAAGATTATTCTAAGTTTTAGGAATATATTGTAAATCAACTAGGACTCCTTGGTGTATAAAAAGAGGTCCTAGGGCAATGTGTAATATGTGTGTTTTTAACAATTTGATAAGTATAGTTCATAGCTTCAAGGTTTTGTAACCCTAATACTAGGAGAGTATTCGTATTAGTTGTAATAATAATATTGGAGCTTTTATTGTTGAATTATATTCTTTTGTGTTACTGTTTCATTGAAGAATTCTTCTTATATTAAAGATTAGATTCTGCATAATCTTTAGTATTATCAATCAGAGTTTCTTAACTAAGGTGTGTTAGATTTATCTAGCATAACAAATCCTTATACAAGCTTAAGGAATTCGATCATTAGAAGTTAACTAGGATCTAACAATTATACCAATAGCCACTAATGCTCATCCAAAGAAATCATATAATTAAATAGGAGTGCATATAAAAATTTTAAATGTCAGAAGATGGAAAATCCCCAAATTGAAATCTAAACCCTAACCCTTAATCTAATTCGAAAGAAAAAGAGAGAGGAGTATGGAATTCGAACATACCTTGTGATTAGGAGTATGAAAAAGATGAAACACAATACTAGGAATTGATCTTCGAGATTTTGAGGGCACGATTAATTTTCATGAGTGAAAAGTGTGTGTGAAAAATGATCTGGCGTATCAGATGGGTTTTTATACCCAAACTCGATACGCCGTATTGGGTTTCACCTAATACGTCGTATTGGGTAAAATAGTTGACTAAGTCAACTCTGGTTAAAAATCGTTGATACGACGTATAGATGTTTAGACTATACGCCGTATTCATCTTCGGAGACCAAATTTCTTAAGTTAGTAAAGGAAAACGTACCTTGGCCTTCGCAATCTTCTCGTGTAAACACCATCCTTTAAAAATCATTTGAGGTCGAAGGGAATGCCAAATGGCACACGTAGATTTTTAATTATTAATGGCTTCCCTTCGTAAAAACTTATCCGACTTATCACTTTAACAATTAAAATAAAATTACTTATATCTAAAAGTTCTCTTTTCTGTTTGTGATTTGTCTCTAAGCACTTATCAGACTCAACTGGTTTATTGCTTATGCACTCAACATTATCAATTGGTTTAATGTTTTCCAAACACTTTAAGACTAGTGATTCGCCTATTCGGGGGTCTTCGTTGATCAAAGAACACAAGATGAGACATTATGTTTTAGTGAGAGAAAGTAGAGAGAGGGTTGAGAAAACTTGTAATATTAGCTTAAGAATGAGAAAGAGTTACAAATGATCTCACCAACACCCCTCATGGAGAGGCATGAGGGGTATTTATACGAAAAGAAAAAGCAAACTATTCCTATTTTACATAAATAGCCCCTGCGTGATACGCAGTGTCCAAGTCTAGTCCAATTCACGTGTAAGACACCAGCTTCAATAAAAAGTGAGGCTAACAATCTCCCTCCAAGATGGTGTCACACGTGAATTGGTTACAATGTTCCCCCCCCCCCCCCATACAAGCATAAATAAAAGATTTGATATGAATGAAGTCCAATTTCCTGAGATCGTCTTCTATGTCTTGATCTACTTGAATACTATGCTTTTATTTCTTTAGCATGTAGAATAATAATGCTGAGGATGACATATAAGTTTTCTCTATCAAAAATCCCGGTCTTGATTGGATTTCTGCACATAACTTCCTGACACGTCTTTAAAAGCTTTCTTCATATGCTTCTGGTCACTTCGAAGTTTCTGAATTAGCTGCATGTCATGAGAAAGCTTCATTTTCTTGCACTTATGGTCATGTTGAAGTTTTCTGAATCTGCTACTCATTTTTCATCTCAACTCCCTCCTAAACAAACACCCCTAAGACTGATAAGATTTAATACGCTAGTCTTCTCAAAGACCTCCTTTCTCATTTAAGATACTCTATGGGAGGGATGATATCATCAACATCGTCTCACTTACGAAGCATTCCAGTTTAGTTGAATTCAGCCCAAAATACTCAAAGTTCACACTTTATCCCTTTTAACGAAGTCGAAACCGTAGCACCAAAATCAATTAAGATTTAGAAATGCACTTTTTTATCCTTCCAGAAAAGTGCTGATGTGAATTGCTACACCAAAGTCAACTAAGTCCTGAGTGTAAGCAATTTTTATCCCTTATGTGTCCAAAAGGGTAAACCAAAGTTCTACATATGTACCAGTGTAACTTGTAAATTTTTTCTCAAAGTCAATTAAGTCCCGAGTGAAAGCAATTTATCCAGATGCGTAGTCAAAACTGTAACATCAAAACGGTAACATAAAAATGAACTAAGTACCAGATGTACACATTTCCCTCCAGGATGATGCCTAACTAAGGAATCATCATACTCATGTGTAACATACATTTTACATTCTAGGACCTGATTTAGTTAGCTTATGACCCGTGATTGATAAGCAATACGCTGTGAGAAAGATGTCGGAAATTCTCTCTTACAATCTCTCTTAATACCCGATCTATATCCCATTATCAAAATTATGTTCAGTAATATTGATGACCATGATGGAGTAACCCGTATAACGAACTGTGATGAAGCAAAATCTAAGTTTGTGACTCTAAGCCTTGTACTATTGTGTGGACGTAAGTAAAGTGCAGAGGCAAATCTCTAAGTACCCTATTCTCACCCAAAGTATTATAATACAAACATTATTCACTACAAAAAAAAAAAAAAAAAAACAAAAAATAAAAAAAAAAAAAAAAAAAAACAGTATATGCCCGAACAAGTATCTTTATTGTGGGTTAAGGAATGTTTCGAAGATGAAATAAGTACACTCCCCGTGAATATTTCTTACTTCATCCCAAATAAGTAATATCGTATGAAAAAACCCCGTAGTCATTAAAATTAATATTAGCCATTTAGAGTAAAGGTGAATTTTGATAAGGATCGTTTTAGTGTAATGTATTGTGTTTGTTGTGTTGTTGTTCATGATTTTGATGTGTTGTGATCGTTAACGGATATCGGCTCAAAAAGTATACCATAGGACTGGCCGTCCAAGTAATAAAACCTGGTCTTTTATATTTACTAAAAGTATAAATGTTTTATAACCCAGCTCAATCTGATAACCCGAGCCCAAAATAGATACACAATACACGTTTTCGGCTGAATAGATCATAACTCGCCCCAAGAATACTATAACTCAGCTGAAAATAAATATTAGACCATAAGCATTTATTTTTAGCACACTGAATCATAACACAGCCCAACTTGAATTATGCTCGGCCCAAACAATAAAACCAAATCACAGCCCAATCATATGAGTTATACTCGGCCTATTATATATAACACAAGCCTCAGCCCATGTCATTTAGCTAAGACCCGATCCATCACAACAACTGTTATTAAATTCTGTTTCCCATATATTTGGGTATTCTTATCATTAAACCTATCCAACATGCGCAGTCAAACTCACGATTCCATCTGTCTCTAAATGATAACGGATCTGTAAATCTATCCCATCTCTTCCATAAAATCAACTCCTATATCACTTTCCATATCACATGATAACTACCTATAATGAACCAAATTAAGTCATCCCTGATTTGATCAATTTTCTTGAAACAGTCGATACGTAAGCAAGTTTTTCAATCTGATTTGTATATGTGATAAAGATGACGGTTGCAAGGTACTTTGGAGGATCTCATGTAGGCACTTCATGTGTTTTTGCTTGTAATATCCAACGAATCAAAGAGTGATGGTAACATATTTGTTATACATCATCTTTAAATTCAAAAATTGAAAGAGGGTTCGACCTTCACAAATCAGTGATGAAAAATTGTATGTGTTAGGATCTTATGATGTCTTTAATTATCTTTGTTATACACACAAAATTATATCGGAGATCTTTGTATTTTTCATTTAGATTCGAGTCTTGAAGTTGATTTAAGATGGAGATAAGGATTGATAATTGTGACGATGGGTTAGGATTAGTTTTTGAAATTGTTGGATTTTTTGTATGATGTTGTTTTCAATTGATGTGGGTATGATACTAAGATCGAGTCTGTCTTCTTTTCTTCTACATTTCTTTTAGACACAACTCGGCACTGACCGGTCCAAATGACTCAGTTGAGTTGACTCAGTCAACTCGGTAATTACCGAGTTAAATCAGTCATGGTGTATAAATCGCCGAGCTGGGTGGATGTATAAATCGCCGGATTCCCAACATGTATAAATCACCGATTTACAATACGTATAAATCGCTGGTTTAACAATGTGTATAAATCGTTGAATCCCAACATGTATAAAGCGCCCGATCAGAGTGGTATAAATCGCCGTACTTATTTTTTGGCTTTTTTTCAAAAACAAAAAAAATTGTCCTCTTGGCTAAAAATATTGGATATGTGTCCCTTCTTCTTGTTTAAACAAGAAGGCAAGCATAAACCACCCAAAATAAGCTTGAAAATGAGCACTTTTAAAGAGCAAATAAGCTTCAAACTGATAAGCAAAAACAAGGACCAAATAAGCTCGAAATAAGCTAAGAACAGTAAGCTTGAACATAAGCTTAAGGTTGAAATATGCACAAAAGAAGCTATAAAATATAGCAAAGAACCATAATTGCCTATGGTAAGTTTGGAAAAAAAAAGACCAAAAAAAATCAACCAAAAGCAAATCCTTTATTGTTTTTTTTTGTTTGCGGTACTGTTTAAAACAATTACACGCCACAACATACAAAAAAACTAAATCGTGGTTTTTTTTCCAAAAAAACCCCACGAAAATAAGCTATAATAAAGCTTATAATAAGCTGTTAAAACCCAAAACAACAAACACAATAACAAAACCATCCCCGCTTAGCTCTGGATACGATTGTCAAGGACTAGTGTTTCACTATTCGGGGGTCTTGGTTGATCAAAGAACACAAGATGAGACATTATGTTTTAGTGAGAGAAAGTAGAGAGAGGGTTGAGAAAACTTATAATATTAGCTTAAGAATGAGAAATAGTTACAAATGATTTCACCAACACCCCTCATTGAGAGCCATAAGGGGGTATTTATACTAAAATAAAAAGCAAACTATTCCTAGTTTACATGAATAGCCCCTGAGTGATACGCAGTGTCTAAGTCTAGTCGAATTCACGTATGAGACACCAGCTTCACTAAAAAGTGAGGCTAACAATCTCCCTCTAAGATGGTGTCACACGTGAATTGGTTACAATGTTCCCTACAAGCATAAATAAAGTAACCTGATAAGAATGAAGTCCAGCATTCCTTAAGATTGTCTTTAATGACCTTGATCTCCTTGAATACTCCAGCTTTATTTTTTCAGCTTGTAGTATCTAGTTGAGTTTTTACTCCCTCCTAACTAGTAGACTCTTTTTTTTCTTCAGCTCGCTCCCAAACAAACACCCTTAAGACTGATTAAGAATCAATGTTGAAATCTTCTTAAGGACCTCCTTTCTAATTTAGGATACACTGTGGGAGGGATGATATCATCAACATCGTCTCACTTAGGAAGCATTCCAGTCCTGAAGTACACACTTTATCCCTTTTCTAAAGTTCATAGAAAGACATGGTATGACTTGCTATCATCATACTCATGTGTACATCTTATACTAAAGTACACACTTTATCCCTTTTCTAAAGTCGAAAATGTAGCACCAAAATCAATTAAGACCCGGAAATGCACTTTTCTCCCTCCTAGAAAGACATGGTAAGTGATGTGTATAATATATACGTATACAATATAAAAGTAATGAAAATTCCAAAGTTACCCTTTAGGAAAATTCACACAAAAATATAATGTACGTAAGCCGGTAAGTGATTACCGGGTCGTTTCACCCAAAGAATTGTAAAATTGAGACTCCGTTTATTATTTGGACAATGACTTGAATTGGTTCGAAGATGATTGTTTTCTAAAATCCTAATAGTGAGCAAATAAAGGAACAATTAAAACTAACTACGAAAAACTTTAACGGGCATTAAGATAAACGCGACAAATAAGCAAGTAAACTAAAATTAAACCCTAAATGATTTTCTAAACTTTTTCTAATCCTAATTGACTATTTAAAAAGAAAAAGCTAAGGAAATTCTAAACCGGGGGTGATTAAAGCTAAAAACAATGAAAACGAGAACGAGAACGAAATCCTGTTCTTTAAAAAGTGAAATTTCAAAATATTAACTCTACGAATGCAAACTTAAATCCTAGGCCTTCTAAATATTAAAAGAAACTTTTATAAAAAAGAAAATTGTTTTTTTGATTATTTTTCTATTTTTTATGAATTTTTAAAGTTTTAATAAAAGAAAATGATTTAAAAATAGTAAACTTATCTCTAAAAATCTAGAAAAACCACAAAATGTATAAAATGAAAAGACTAATTTTATAAAATAGACCTAAAATACGCAGGCTTAAATAAAGCCCCTATAAGCTGGATTTAAGCTACGGCTTATAAAAGAAAATAGAAAATGAAAAAGAGTATAAAAGATAACCAGTAGGGTATCTTGACAGATAGCCCTACTGGTGCTGGTGGTTTGAGTGTGTGTGTTGTGGGATGTATGTGTGTTAAGCAAGAGGTCATGGTTTCGAATCCATGGCCTCTTGTTTTGCTATTTTTTTTTGAAAATTTTTAAAACAAAGTTATAAATCAGATGAAAACTAACAACTTTTGTGAAAACAACTTTTTTGAATCTTAAGATATAAGCTGGAAATTAGCTTAAATTAATGACAGTAACACTTAACTATTTTTAAGCTTTTTTACTTAAACTAATGAAACAAAGAAACTAAAATAAGCTCAAACTTAAGAACAGTAAGCTACTTTTATCCTAAAGCTATCCTAATAAGCACAACTGAGCTAGAAATAAGTATAATGGATAAGCCATAAGCTGAAAAACAAATAAGCACTTTTTCACAAAACAGTTTGCCAAACAGCCTAAATGCTAACTTTGAGATTTAATTAAGATAAGCAAATGGAACCTTATGAGAATCTAGCTTATACCACCTTATAACTTGTCCTATAAGCTACTTAAAACAGCTTTCAAAAACTTATTTTGAAATACCACTGATCAAAGAAAAAGCTAGCTGAAAAAAGCTGTAAATTCTTTCACTCCTATTTTTTGTTTTTGAATTAAAAAGACAAAAGCTAAATTACAGATCACAAAACATATATTCAAATAGCGTTTTAAACTAAAATAAGTTTCCTAATCTATTAGATTGGCCTATTCTATTGTGCACAAAATAAAATCAAAGCTAAAAACTACTTTTACATGCTGAATATTAAGTTTAAATGGCTAATTGTCTGTTTTTTATGTATCTGATGCAGTTTGCACATGTAATGACCAATTCTTTAAAATTCAACAAGTGCAGGCTAAGAATCTTATTCCTAACATCTAAAATCACATAACTAAGAGTAAACAAAGCAATGATAGCAACTAAAACAGATTTGAGCCTAAGATGAATATGAAACTGATTAATGCTAGCAAAATCAAACTAGCAACTCACAATCCTAAAGAAAACTAAATTAAGCCTATCTAAGCTTTTAAATCCTACTCTTATAAACCTAAATATGAGATTTAAAGTGACATTCAAGGACCAAATGGCCTCAAGCAGTTACTTAACGTGAGTTTGTATGCTTGACCAAACACTCCATTATAACTCAAATTCATACTTAGCTTATAAAAATGAGATTTAAAGAACAAAGTTCAAATACCAGATATCAATAAGCCTTTAACAAACCTAATGAACAGATTTAAGCAAACAATTATGCTAGAACAATAAGCTATAATACTATGCTACTATTTTTTGTTTTTTAACTATTTTATAACAAATAAGTGCAAACTAAGATTTTAAACTATCAATCAAACATCATAAGAACATAACAACTATAATAAGCACTATTAAGCAAAACTAAACAGCAATAAGCAGAAAATAAGCAATATTAAACTAATTTACAGTTTTAAAGCTAGAAAAGGAAAATGAAGACTTACAAAGGCCTTTGCACAAACAAGGCTTATCAAATGCTCTTTTGAGCTAATCAACAAGCTCTAGCTTATCATAGATAAGCTAATGAGGTCCTGGAAACCCATCCATGTTTGGTTTCCCTTCTAAATTTAAGATGAGGTAATTTTGGGAGTAAATTTGAGTAATAATAAGCTCATTTAAGCTTTAGGCTTAAAAGAGAGTATATCTAGCTTATGAGTTAAAATGACAGCTTATTGAACTTTAGAGAGCTTATTAAACCATAATTCATTTAAGAGAAAACAGGATTTAACAAGTGCACAATATGAAAACTAAACTTTTAATTGATATTAAAACTGATTACAAGCTTTGAAATGGAAAGTTACATTGATTAAAAAAATATGATAAGCTAAATAATTACATTTATAAAAGTTAACTAAAAAATTACACTAAGCTATCACTAAAACACTACTCACTAGATTTTTTGTTGTTAGTGAGGAGTGAGCTATATTTATAGCCTGGAGAGAAGATTCTAGGCTTCTTACAAGCTCATGAAACTTGATCTTGGCCTTTAAATTCTTCCAATCATTCAATGTATAATCTTAGTCGTTAGATTGATTTCCATCACACGGATTGCCAAGCTGGCAATCCCATAAGTTGGAAGCTCTTGTGTTTCTTTTGGCTTGATTTCAGTGCAAATTTCCCATCTTTGGTGTGTTTGTTTTGAGCCCGCGTGGCATTCCCTTGTTATATCTTGGCCAATCAGGAGCCTTTGATGACGCATCCCTTTGCTAAGATGTGGCTTGGCACTAAGCATCTTTTGGCCAAGTTAATTGCATTTTATCCGAGTAATTTTGAAGATGGTAAATTGGGGAAGACGGTGAAATAATAATAAACGGGTTTTGGCGCCTTTTCTTCTCTTTTGTTTGTTTGACTTATTTGACCCGTCTTATAAAGGGGTGTGGTATTGGGTTGGGATCCTGGGCCTCGGTTCGG
Source organism: Tanacetum coccineum (assembly GCA_026074375.1). Classification (NCBI taxonomy): domain Eukaryota; kingdom Viridiplantae; phylum Streptophyta; class Magnoliopsida; order Asterales; family Asteraceae; genus Tanacetum; species Tanacetum coccineum. The sequence goes on along the minus strand of BQNB010022932.1, from coordinate 49,537 downwards.
TTATGTTTTTTGGGATATTTTGTCGGGTCTTGGGGGTTTTTATTCTGTTTTGTTTTTTTTTTTTTTTGGGGTGTTGGGTTTATTGGGGGTATTAAAGTGGTTATTAGGTTTGGGAGGGGAATCTTAGCGTTGGGGGTTGTGGTTGTGTTGTTTTATATAGGTCTTTTCGGAGTTATTTATTTTGTTGGAATCTCCTTGGAGGGAGGTGGGTTTTATGTGGTACTTCGTTCATATTGGGGGCATTTCTTTGGGTTTTTGTGTTGGGGTTAGGCTGGTTGTTGGGTGGTCATTGGGTGGGGTTAATGGGGTGGAGGGTATGGGATGGGGGAGTGGTAGGGGGTTGGGTAAGGCGGAGCGAGTAGTTTTTCGGTGCAAGGGCGTGGGGTAGGGTTCAGGGAAAGGGGGATGGGTGGGAACCAGGGAGGGGGAATGTGGGGGCGGGAGGGGTGGTTGTTTTTGGTTTTTTTGCATATGTTGCTTAGGATTTTTTTTTGCAACACGTACTCGTACCTTTTGGTCTTTGCAAATCATTCTCAATCTTAAAGAGGTTTACAAAAATAATTATATGCTTTCTATTAATGAGTATAAATAATTCAAACATTATAACAAGCATTTATCTTTCTTGCATCAAATTTGTAATCATTTTGGTGTTGTTTTTGTTTGTGTTTATTTTGTTTTTTTTTTTCTTGTTGTATTTATTTACGAGGGACTGATATAAGCTGACCAGTTTTTTAGTTGGTATATTTTTTAAATCAGTTTATGTGATTTTCACATGTGAAGTTTTGGGTATTGTGCTTAACTTTTGGTAGGGATATTAAACGTAGTCAAGTGGGTTAGCTTTTGGTGGGGGGGTGGTCAAACTTTTTTGTTGACGCTTTTATTGTAGGATTTGGGTGAACATATGTGGTTAATACTTTTTGATAAAGGTGGTGGTGGGGGGTTTGATGGGTATATGGTGAAGGAGAAGCAGTTGGAGGGCGTTAAGTGGGTTTAGATTGTGGTATAGTTCTGGGGAGAACGTTAGTCTTTTCATGGTGTTATTTTTAGAGTGCCTAAATTTGGTCGTCGGGATACTAGATGTTGAGAGCGGTGGTAACAATGTGATGTGCTAATTTGATTTATCTTTGCTTTGTTGTGTTTGTAGATGTTGGTCCACACTTATTTTATTATCGATTAAACTTTCTCTCTTGATCATCCAGATTAATTCCCATTATCTATTTTATGTAGGGCTAATACTGATGACTAAGGTTGTGAAGCATAATCCCCTTAGTGTGTGACTTTGTTCTTGTTATTATCCGTTATTCTTTGTGACGGAAGGAATACGAATGTTGATAAAGAGGCAATTTTCTATCTGTACTTTTATTAGTTAACTGATATACTCACCCAAAAGTATAATAAAAAAATTATATTTATACATCACCAATTAGAAATTTCCCTCAATACGTGAGACAGATGTGTAACTACAATTGTTAACTCCTTTTTTTAAAGTGTGTTAGTACTTTAGGTAAATAGGTTAGATAAGAATCACAAAGCAACTAGATATGCCATGGTAATCTTCACTAACACTAAGTTATCTTTTTGTTGAGGAGGAAAGAAGAAGAATAAAGAACCAAAGAACCGAAATTAACAAGGTATTTTCCCCGTGTGTATTAATTATCTGTTTTTTAAATATTTAATACTTTTATATTTTCTACTCTTGTCTCAGGGTATAATGAACTCCCGTTAGTCACACATTTTTTTTTTTTAAAATCCAAATAATGATTAGCAATTTTTTTGAATGGAGGTATAATTTTTGATTAAGGATCGTTTTTTTTGTTTGTTTTTGTATTGTGTTTTGTTGGTGTTGTTGTTCGTGATGTTTTTTTTTGTTTTATGGTGTTTTTTCTTTATGGATCGGTTATACAACGATATATGGCTTAGACTTGTTAATTTTCTAACTCAGTTTGTACGGTCTTCCATGTTAAATAACAACAGGTCTTTTTTCCTTTTTTTTTTTTTTATTTTTATTTACTTTGCCTGGATAATAGATAGTATGTTTTAATCCGGCTGTTTAATCGGTACAACAGCTCAACTCATTTAGTTTAACCTTATGAACAGTTTTCTTGGTATTCTTCACCATATATTTTTTCCATATCCCCTTTGTTTTACAAATCTAGTTAAACTTATTCAGGCCTTAGTTTATATTTGTTACGTCCATTTTTTTATTAGAGATATAAGACCCGTCTCCATACTAGTAACTAGCGGCCCAACTTCTTTATTTTTGTGATATAAACTCCGGCCTCATTGAATCCTTTTTAGGATTCTGACTGTGCCAAAAGTTCACCAGCAGTCCCCAAGATATAATCCTCCCACCCCCATATATAATCTTCCCAACCCCACTTTTTTTAAAATATAAGGTTTATTGATTAATAAAAAAGGTCATTTTTTCTATATTTTAAAATTCTCAGTACCCTAATTTTCTCACAGAATATAACCCTAACCTAAGACCTACAGTGCTTATCTACAGCAAGTCTTAATTTTCCTTTCTCATTTCCTTCTAGCTCCATGCATTTTTTCTTTTTTTCCAGTCATAAAATACTTTTGAACCCTATATTTATAATAGACATACATACGACTATCACTTAAGATCAACTTTATGAAAAACTTCATGTTGTTGTAATACGTTAAAATTAAACCTGGAATGGCCAACTTCTACTATGTTTAACAAAAAGTAAATTCCAACTAGGGATCTAAATGTTTTTAATAACATCTTAGGTTTAAGGGCAAGGTTCCCGTGAAGCGAGTGGTGAATTGGGGTCGTGGGGAAATAGCCTAGTACTTTGAAGAATCACAACAGGGATTGGTAGGGTGCCAATCGTTTTGAGTTCTGTTTGGGGTCTTTCCGATGGATCTGTGGTCATAAGGTACTTCGTGGTTTTGGGTTTACTTTATTTATGATTCTATTTGTCAAAAGTAATGTTAACCTATTAATAGCCACATGCGTTGATATGCTCAGTGTCAAAAATTAGATCCCCCATTACTGCTGTTGGATACTGCAGGTCAAACAGGTATGGTATAGCGGACTAGGTGTAAATTTTTTTTTTTTATCAAGTCCCTTGCGTTGTTTACGCTTTGTCAATAGTAAATTGTTAAAATGAATTCTAAAACACACACTATTCAGGGGGGTTCTTGGTTTTTGTCAAAGACAAGAAGAGGAAGAGATATAGAATTAAAGATTGTATTATTGAAACATAGGCTTTATAGTGAGGAGATAAAAAGTTAAAGAGAGGTGTGAGGAAAACATTATACTAGGTGTTTTATTAGAAGAGGAAATAAAATAAGAAATGAACATCACCAACCCCTCATATTGGATGAGACAATTTTTATATATTGGTATTTATAGCCGCTATACCCTGTAAGAGTAACTTATGCCACATATACTTATAATAAGTCATTGCGTTTGCTAGTTGGTCTATAGCTAGTCCAATTCAATTATTGTAAGACTCCAGCTTTTTAAAATATAAAAATAAGTCTGAGAGCTATAATTAAACCGATTTCAGTTTTTATTTTTTTTATCGCATATTCAACTTCTCACTGCTGTCATTTTTTTATGTTCGTTGTTTTCCATTTCGTTGAGTATCATTCGACAGGATTTATTTTTTTATTTATATAATAAGGAAAAGAGAACTTACAGTGAATCCTTGTAGCTTTTAATTTATTAAAAGTTTAATCTCTTTGTTTTCATCGAAAGTCAAAAATTGAATATCTACTTATCTAGGTCAGGTTTTAATCTCTGCATCATTTAAATAATCTACTGTTTTGGTGTCGTGTATAGCTCATTTCTACCTTTTGATGTCAATGAATCTTTTGTAGACGATATGTTTTAGATATCAAAAAAAAAAAAAAAAAATACAAAGGAAAAAAGATATTCTGTCTTGAATTATTATTATTTAAATGGAGTTTTTGAATTCTTCTCATTATACTTTACGAATTGTAGTGGGTTTTTCACAAATTAAAACTGTCTTTAATTTTCTCTCTATGACCCATGTCTTTGTGCCTTTTTTTGTTTTTTTTTTTTTTTTAGTTTTGAAAGTCTTGAGTGGCTTTTGTTGGTTTTCCTCTCATAGTGGGGAAATTCTATTTTTGGATATCATACCTATGATTAAAACCTAGATGGAATTTTTTACAAACAAGGAAACCTCGATACAACAGAGTACTTGAAAAAAATTTAATACTTGCAGAGAAGACAAGAAAATTTAATATAAAAACATAATTTAAAACATGTTGGGCCATATTTTAGTGCCTAATTTGTCCCTTGGTCCAGGTTTTGTTTATATGTAAATCATCCTAAAGTAGTGTTAATTAAGTCTTTGGGAACATATTTATGGTCAGAGAGCGATCATCAAGTAGTCTTTTCAGTGTCTGAAGAAAATTCGACTCGGATACAAAACTAAAGGCGGTTCTCTCTTTTAGGGGTAAGGGAAAGGTCCAGGTAAGGACGATGCGATGTTTGTAGAGTTCCTGTGACGCAAAATTATTTACTAATTTCCTGAAGACCCATACACTACAAACCTGAAGGGATTGGATTAGGCGGAAACTTCCTTTTTGTTTTTAAAAGCAATGGGGGGATGAATAAAGTACAAGAGTGGTTTACTTGTACTTTATGTAAGCAAAAGTTTTATCTTTCCCAAATGCCTAAAGAAGAAAGGATGGACATAAGTACATGTAAATAGTTAAATTAAACTAATTGATTTTGTACTATGATTTGAAGAGCACATGGGTTGCAAGCAGGAAATGTGTCTATCAATTCACATGAGACTCCTTCCCACAATGAAGCTCCTAATAGAAGCTTTTTAATTTTCTTTATTTGATAACAAGGTTTATTATTTGTAAGTGGATGGTATAATTTCTATTAAATTTTTATTTTTTTAATTCAATTTAGGCCTTAAACGGTTTGTATACTTTGTTGATTTGGTTGGTGCATAAACCTCAAATCCCCCACCTATCTCCTAGAATCAATAAGAGATGTTGCTTATGGTTCATTATTAGGAGATTTTTATTTGTCATTCTATCACAGTGGTTGTTGTTTTCGTCCTAAAACAAAAGGGTTTAATTTCTTTGATTTTCATTTTTCTATTAAGAGAATTTTTTTAAAACGTTTTTGAAAAAGTACATAATTGTGTTACTAGTATAATTTTGGTCTCGTGTTTTAGTTTAGGTTTACTTGTTAAACACTTATATCCGATTTTATGGGGGATCCAACAAATACTAATAATTTTTATTAATCACGAAGAATTTAAATATATTAAGAGTATTATTATAGGCTTTGCTAATTAAGGGTTTAAAAATAAATAATACTAATTAAAATAAAGAGATTTAATAAAACAATTTTCACTCCCGGCAACGGGGCGACAAAAACTTGATGTGCCTGGTGTGTATGTTTTCTAGTATTTTTTGATTATCAAGTTTATAAATTTATATTTAGCCGAATTTATCCTAAAACAATCACTTCACTACGGGCAGTGTACTGCTGGTCATAGATGTAGCTTAGTTTGTTGCTTAGAGTGTCCATCTCTAAGAGCGAGAAGAAAAGTTAACCTTATATTCTATCAGTATTTTTTCATAACTATAATTAATTCTATGATTATTTCTAATTATTGTTAACCTATGATAATATTAGTTCTAATAGATAAGAGGGGGGTGTGGGTTTCTGCATTTGCGTGAGACTAGAAAAGGTTTTGTGGTGACTTAATATCAATTAAAATCAACAATTAAAAATCACGCAAGAATGTTATATCAAAAAGAAAAAAGAGCGGTCTAGACAAAATTTAAGAAATATGGTTTATTAGCATATTAAATTCCGATTATACCGTTGGTTTGTTTGTTTTGTGCAATACAGTTCTATATATCGAGGCGGGCAATATCATTCTTAAAATTAGGCAGGTTACTTCTTCCTTAGATTACTAGACTCATTTTGTGCTTTATACACATTGTTACGCTTGAAGCTGGATTGCTGCTCGGTGATTTCAGGTATTGTGAGTTGTTTGTGAATGAAGTGAGGGTAGGGTCGTGGTTTGGTTGGGGGGTGATAGTAGACGCAGGGGATCACGACATAAGTGGTTGTTTGTTTGCGAATCGAATGTTTGATCAAGATTACTTAAATCACCTATGATTTAGTGTAGTATACTTTATATATATGGATGCTTTTACTGCGGACTGCGTTTAATATGATAGGATTAATGTGTTAGGTCTTAGGAAGAAGTAACGCCTAAGTTTTATGAATGGTTATGCCGCCTCAGTGATAATAGTTTTATTGCACTTATCATTTCAAACCTATCGTTGTAATGGATTGTATATGGCTTTGTCTTGTGGAGTATTTTCTGATTAGACCCGCTCTTTTTTCTTTTGATTATTTCTTGCTTGAGTATGTGTTTTGAAATTGTTTAAAGTCTCCACAAAACCTGTGCTAAGTCTTCAGGCTTGAATCCAACCCCCCTATATATAGAACTATGATTAGCATAGGTTAATAATATTAGGATATATCATAGGTATATTGATCTAGAGTTATTATAATAATGATTGAATTTATGGTTTAATACTTTCTGATATTAGGGTTGGGACTATCTAACCGTCAAACGGAAGCTACTTCTTTGATCATGGGTTACAATGCCCGTTTGGAGTGTTCGTTTTAGGTATAAAAGGACTAAATATAAATTTTACTTGATTATCTTTAATGCGTAATACTATAGTCTGGTCTATTCATAGGTTTTTTTGGCGTTGCCGGGGAGTGAAAAATTGTTTAATCTTTATTTTTTTAGTATGTTGTTTTTAACCAATTTATTTCATAGCTTATATCCTAATCTAAATTATTTAAATTATGATTATTTATATGTGTTTTCGTTGGTCCCCTATAATCGTAGTTTATAAGGTTTTGTGCTAGGTAACAGTTTCGATATACGGAGGACCCTATTACTAAGGTTATTGTAAATCACACACTAGGGGTAAGTTTAGCTAGTTTTAATTCTTATTTAGTAAATGATTTCAAAGAATTTATACCACGGGTTTTGTTGGCGCAAACAAACAACCGTGTTCTTCAATGACTATATTATACATCTCCTAATATAAACATAAGATCTTCGCTTAGTTGGGTTCTAGGAGAGGATCATTACCTTAAACAATAACTTTTTGGCTAAGGGTTTTTTTATGAATATTTTAGGATCGGATTGGATACATACAACTACATATCAACCTGGTTATAGATAAGAAATTGTAATAGATTCTTTTAGTTGCGTCATTGAAGTCTATGTGATGTGGGTTTAGTCTATTTTTACAGCTTGACTACATTGTGCTCGTCAATTATAGTAATTTAGCTATTGGTTAATTTCTTAGTGGGTGGTTCATGTTCGTGGGCATAATTTATTCTTTAGCATTTGGAAAGATAAAATTTTTGCTTACATTAGTAAAAGATATCCACTATTGTATTTATGTCTTCCTTTGCTTTTATAAATATAAGGTAGTTACGACCAATGCACTTATTCAGGTTTGTGTGTTGAGTATTCAGGAAATTGTATGGGTGGACTCGACTATTAACTAATCTCACATCGTAGGTCCTGGTCCTTTTATTCAACTCGATATAAGACAGAATTTTGTTTGTATCGGAGGTTATTTCTTCAGACTCTGAAGGACTACTTGAGGATGACTCGCTGAACATAAATTTGTTCAATGACTTAATTAACTACTTAGGATATTTTTCATACAAATCCTGTACCAGGGACAATTAGGCACTAAATTGGCCCAACATGTTTAATTATGTGTTTATTTAATTTCTGCATTATTTAATTGTTTTCAAAGTACTCTGTTTGGTAGTCTGGTTCCTTGTTTGTAATTTCCATCCTAGGTTTATCATGGATGATCCAAATATCACTATGGAGTGTATACTTCAGACTTCATTCTTAAAAAATGATCAAAGACATGGTTCAGACGTTTAATTTGGGGAAAACCACTACATGCGGATAATGTTTTTTGTGAAGATTTCAACTCCTTCATATATTTCGAAGCAGATTTTCCAAACTATCATCTACAATGATGCATTGACATCAAAAGAGAATGATCTATCCGAACCAACTGTAAGTATTTATGATGCAATTAAAACCGACCTAGATTTTAGTATATATTCATTTTTTATTCGATGACATAAAGATATTATACTTTTATAGAGACAAGGTTTCTTTTCTTATTAAAATTAATTCCCTGTCGTTGATCTCAAATGGGATAACAGATAATGGGACCATGTTGAATTCATAATGTATCGGTTTATTAGACTCACTTTTATTAAAGCTGGTTGTCTTACATGTGTTTTGGGGAATAGCTTTTGACCAAATGCTAACGCTATGGACGTTTATTGTATATGTGGCATAGATAGCTTTAGTAAGGTCTATTAATACACTTTGTCTTCCATGGGGGGTTGGTGGTTGTTCATTTCGTATTTTACGTTATCTTTCTAATTACATCTCTTAGTTATCTCTCCCTCTCTTGATTTTATTCTCATCTATAAATCTTATGTTTCATCTTATCTTCTTTGATTCTACACAAGACAACTGTTTAGGTGGTTTTGTTCACATGTAAAACAATTACTATTGATCTATTGCCGTATCCAGACATGAGGTCTATTTATTGGGGTTTATTACCACTTACCCGGAAGGGACCTTACACCTTGTTTGAATGCGTTTATCGATACTGGGCGGCGGTTATAGGGTGTAATCGCTGATTTTCTCGCTTGGGGAGTGGGTAGTTGAGCGGTGTCTGGTTTTGGTTAAATGGATGTAGGTTGGTGGTTTATGTTTTTGTTTGGGGGTTTTAAAAGTACAGAGAATAGGTTAATGTTGCTTGTGATGGTTTAAAACGTAAGTTAATGGGGCGTATGTGAGTTCGTGGTTTGTTACATGAAGGTTTTGGTTTGTTTTAAATGGTTCATAGGGTTTTTTATTTTTGGGTTCTGCAGTGTATTCTTGTTTTTAGAAGTGGCCATGGGGGAGTGGGGGGTGGTGGGGAAGGTTTTTGGTTTGAGTTTCTATGATGTTTCTTGTTTGATGTGCTTTTGGTTGTGTAAATGGTTCATGGTGAATGGAGAAAATATGATGGGAGCATGAGGATGTCGTGAAGGTGTAGATGGAAAATTATGAATGCCGTTGTAGTGATTTTTGAATGGACTCTGTGGTTTTTTATTGTGATGTATTTTGGGTTTAATGACCTTTTTTTTTTTACCTTATTTTTTTGGTGTCTGGGATTTGGGTGTATATTGGAGCTAGGTCTGTTATGTTGAACTGGATGTTTACATTACATTATTTCTTTGGAGGTTATTTATTTTAGTTTGTGTTGGGCCGGTGTTTATAGAGTAGGTAGTGGGGGTGTCGAAAATGTCGGGAGTAGTATTTAGAGGGCTCTGTTTGGGGTTGTCGGGGGGTCTTGGGGGGGGGTTTTGTGAGGGGTGGTGTAATTTTGGGATGGGGGGGTTTAGTTGGGGGGGAGGGGGGGGTGGTCGAGGTGTGGTTTTGACGGGGTTGGGGGGGGGTTTTTATTGGGTGGTGAAGGCTTTTGGTATGTTGTTTTATTGTCAGGGGGGGGGTGGTCGGGGTGGCGTAACGGAGGCGGTTGGGTGGTAGGGGATTTGCCGTTTTGTGAATGGGAGGTTAGTGATGGGTTTTTATGGTTTTTTTTTTTTTGAGTAGCAACCGGTTTTCTTTATATATTAGAATTTATATTGGTCTGGTATAGTTTTACGATCCTGGTGTGATTTTTTTTAAGGGTGTCTTTTGTTGGTAATTGGTTTTGGTTTTGGTTATGGTGTATACGGTGTTTATGTGAGAAAGTGTGGTGGGTGGGGGTGGGGGGGTTGGTTGTGGGATAGGGGTGGGGTTTCTGTGGGAGGAGGGGGGGAGGGATGGCGAATATTCAATGTTAACTTTTGTTTGTGTTGTGGCTTTGGGTATTCTCATTGTTTGGGTTTGCGGTTGTGTGTATGTCGTCACTACAGGTAAATTGTTTTAGGTGATTTCTCTGTTTGGTTGTTTACATTGTAAAAGAGTACTCAGATGTGCCTCATAGTAGTATTGATTGAGGTGATTATCAACGTTAATATGTGGTGATTGTTATTTTTTTGTATACTTTTGGGGTGTAGTTATATATTTTACTTAGAGTTATTTGCCACTCTGACACGTTCCTTCGTCAACACGGGATAATTAAAGAATAACACGTCCATTGTGTGGATTTTGATTCTTCCGTGTTGTCTTATGTTTATTTGCGAACGTTATGTAGGTTGGAGTGTTATGGGGTTTTGGTTTGGGTCGACTTTATGGATGATAGGGTTGATACAATGTTGGTAGAGTGATTGATTGAGTGATTTGTTTTAGTAAGAGAGAGTATTTTTTGAAAATATTATCTCCATTTGTATTTGCACTTTTGCATATCACAGGTTAATGCAAGATGCTAAGTGTAAGAAAAAAGTCCAAGTTTGTGGCATATAATGTAACATGTGTAAGGAGGAGGAAATTTCATCAGTTATCATCAATAATCTGGTGGGAGGAAGTTTTGTGGACTGCGGGGGGACTGTGTGGAATAGGTGGGCGGTAATGTTTTTTAGAAACTACAATTTATAAGGGTAAATGAGAAAAAGAATTATTGGATTACAATCGGGACTTGTGGGGGTAGTCGGGGTGGTTCGGAGGGGGGGGGGTGGAGGGGTGGGGGGGGCGGGGGGGTTGGTGGCGTTGGTAGTGGTTTTTTAGTGGGAGAGGTGGTGTTTTTGTTTGATTGAGGTGTTGTTTTGGTTTTCGTGTTTTTTGTTTTTTTTCTGGTGTTTGGTTTTGTGGCGGTCGGGGTTTGTGTATTTTGGGTGGTTTTTCCACCACTTTTTTTTGTTGGTTAGCTTTGTAGTTTCGGATTATTGTGTGGGTAATATAATTATTAATGAGGTTGTAATTTTTTTAATTGAGGACGGGAAGGGGGGGGGGGTGGGGGTTTTTGGTGGTGTTTTGTGTGGGAATTTTTTGGATCAAAGATTGGGCATATTATGATTTGTATATGGTTTTGTTTTAGAATTGTGTTGATGGTCTTGTCAGGTCGGATATCATTCAAATATCACAAGGGATAGGGGGGGATAAATAGAGGGGGGGGGAATCAGCCAAAAAACCGGGCAAAAATGGATCACTGGGAACAGTAACGGATGAAACGGAAATATAACGTAGGTAAAAAGTACACACTATGAGTATAGTTTGTCCGGGCGAAGGGAATGTTTCTAGCAAACTTATAAGTACGTCTAAAATTTAAAAAGTCAAAATAATGGGTTCAATCCCTATTGGGTTTCATCCCAAAAAAATGACCTCACAAATACATCTTTAATAATCCCAAATGTGACCCCACCATATTGGTTGGTTTTTAAATTATTCACCCAGGTCCATTTCAATAATTATTAATCTACGTTTAGTTAGGTCCCTTTATCTTTCGTTGGGAACTAACTGGTTGTAAATCCTTTTTATCACCTTAAACCTTTTTTAAACTTTTAATCCCTAACCCACCCAAGTCCAAAAAAATAAACCGTGGCAATTGGGGATATTGCCCCGAGCACAAGGTTCCACCCCCTTTTTATTTAGACGGGTTCAAATAAGTCAAACAAACATAAGAGAAGAAAAAGCTCCAAAAAAACGTTTGTTACTATCTTTCACGTCTTCCCAATTATCCATCTTCAAATTACTCGGATTAAATTATAAAATGCAATTTAACTTGGCCAAAACGATTAACACAAAAAGATGCTTAGTGCCAAGCCACATCTTGCAAAGGGAATGCTGTCATCAAAAAAAAATAAAGGGGGGGGGGGGATCCTCGATTGGCCAAGAGCCAAGATATAAACTAGGGAATGCCACGCGGGGCTCAAAAAAAAACACACCAAAGCTTGGGAAATTTGACTTTGAAATCAAGCCAAAAGAACACAAACAGTTTTCAACTTATGGATTGCCAGCTTGGGCAATCGTTGTGTGGAATTCAATCTAACGACTAGATTATACATTGATATGATTGGAAGAATTTAATGGACAAGATAAAAGTTGCAATAGGAGCGTTGTTAAGAGAGCAAGAACTTTTCTCCAGGGCTTTATTAATTAGTGCTCACTCCTCACTAACACAAAATATCTAGGAGTAGTTTTTAGTGTAGCTTAGTGTAATTTTTAGTGTAACTTTTATAAATGTAATTTTTAGCTTATCATTTTTTAATCAATGTAACTTTCCATTTCAAAGCTTGTAATCAGTTTTAATATCAATTAAAAGTTTAGTTTTCATATTGTGCACTTGTTAAATCCTGTTTTCTCTTAAATGAATTATGGTTTAATAAGCTCTCTAAAGTTCAATAAGCTGTCATTTTAACTCATAAGCTAGATATACTCTCATTTAAGCTCTTAAAGCTTAAATGAGCTTATTATTACTCAAATTTACTCCCAAAATTACCTCATCTTAAATTTAGAAGGGAAACCAAACATGGATGGGTTTCCAGGACCTCATTAGCTTATCTATGATAAGCTAGAGCTTGTTGATTAGCTCAAAAGAGCATTTGATAAGCCTTGTTTGTGCAAAGGCCTTTGTAAGTCTTCATTTTCCTTTTCTAGCTTTAAAACTGTAAATTAGTTTAATATTGCTTATTTTGTGCTTATTGCTGTTTAGTTTTGCTTAATAGTGCTTATTATAGTTGTTATGTTCTTATGATGTTTGATTGATAGTTTTATATCATCTATGTTTGGGCATACTTATTTGTTATAAAACAGTTAAAAAACAAAAAATAGTAGCATAGTATTATAGCTTATTGTTCTAGCTTAATTGTTTGCTTAAATCTGTTCATTAGGTTTGTTAAAGGCTTATTGATATCTGGTATTTGAACTTTGTTCTTTAAATCTCATTTTTATAAGCTAAGTATGAATTTGAGGGTTATAAGGGAGTGTTTTTTTTTTGGGTCAAGCGTACTACTCAAGTTTAGGTACTCGCTGTGGCAATTTGGTCCTTGAATGTCACTTTAAATCTCATATTTAGGTTTATAAGAGGAGGATTTAAAAGCTTAGATAGGCTTAATTTAGTTTTCTTTAGGATTGTGAGTTGCTAGTTTGATTTTGCTAGCATTAATCAGTTTCATATTCATCTTAGCCTCAAATCTGTTTTAGTTGCTATCATTGCTTTATTTACTCTTAGTTATGTGATTTTAGATGTTAGGTATAGATTCATTTAGCTGCACCTTGTTGAATTTAAGAATTGGTCATTACATGTGCAAACTGCATCAGATAATAAAAACAGACAATTAGCCATTTTAAAGCTTAATATTCAGCAAGTAAAAGTAGTTGTTAGCTTTTGATTTTTTGTGCACAGATAGATTTTTTAGGCACATTCTAGATTAGAGTAGGATTATTTTAGTTTTAAATAGTTATTTGAATATATGTTTTTGATCTTGTTAATTTAGCTTTTTGTCTTTTTATTCAAAACTAAAAAATAGAGGAAAGGTATTTAAGCTTTTTTCAGCTAGCTTTTTCATTGATCATTTGAATTTCAAAATAGTTTTTGAAAGCTGTTTTAAGTAGCTTATAGGACAAGTTATAAGGTGGTATAAGCTAGATTCTCATAAGGTTCCATTTGCTTATCTTAAATTAAGATCAAAGTTATCATTTAGGCTGTTTGGCAAACTGTTTTGTGAAAAAGTGCTTATTTGTTTTTCAGCTTATGGCTTATCCATTATGCTCATTTCTAACTCAGTTGTGCTTATTAGGATAGCTTTAGGATAGAAGTAGCTTATTGTTCTTAAGTTTGAGCTTATTTTAGTTTCTTTGTTTCATTAGTATAAGTAAAAAGTTTAAAAAAAAATAGTTAAGTGTTACTGTCATTGATTTAAGCTAATTTCCAGCTTATTTCTTAAGATTCAAAAAAGTTGTTAGTTTTCATCTGATTTATAACTTTGTTTTAAAAAATTTCAAAAAAAAAAATAGCAAAACAAGAGGCCATGGATTCGAACCCATGACCTCTTGCTTAACACACATACGTCCCACAACACACACACTCAAACCACCAGCACCAGTAGGGCTATCTGTCAAGATACCCTACTGGTTATCTTTTATACTCTTTTTCATTTTCTATTTTCTTTTATAAGCCGTAGCTTAAATCCAGCTTATAGGGGCTTATTTAGCCTGCTTATTTTTAGGTCTTATTTTTATAAAATTAGTCTTTTCATTTTATACATTTTGTGATTTTTCCAGATTTTTAGAGATAAGTTTACTATTTTTAAATCATTTTCTTTTATTAAAACTTTAAAAATTCATAAAAAATAGAAAAATAATCAAAAAAATAATTTTCTTTTTTATAAAATTTTCTTTTAATATTTAGAAGGCCTAGGATTTAAGTTTGCATTCGTAGAGTTAATATTTTGAAATTTCACTTTTTAAAGAACGGGATTTCGTTCCCGTTCTCGTTTTCTTTGTTTTTAGCTTTAATCACCCCCGGTTTAGAATTTCCTTAGCTTTTTCTTTTTAAATAGTCAATTAGGATTAGAAAAAGTTTAGAAAATCATTTAGGGTTTAATTTTAGTTCACTTGCTTATTTGTCGCGTTTATCTTAATGCCCGTTAAAGTTTTTCGTAGTTAGTTTTAATTGTGCCTTTATTTGCTCAATATTAGGATTTTAGAAAACAATCATCTTCGAACCGATTCAACTCATTATCCAAATAACAAACGGAGTCTAAATTTACACTTATTTGGGCTGAAAGACCCGGTATCCCCCAAAAAACAATACTTACCGGCTTACGTACATTATATTTTTGTGTGAATTTTCCTAAAGGGTAACTTTGGAATTTTTATTACTTTTATATTGTATACGTATATATTATACACATCACTTACCATGTCTTTCTAGGAGGGAGAAAAGTGCATTTCCGGGTCTTAATTGATTTTGGTGCTACATTTTCGACTTTAGAAAAGGGATAAAGTGTGTACTTTAGTATAAGATGTACACATGAGTATGATGATAGCAAGTCATACCATGTCTTTCTATGAACTTTAGAAAAGGGATAAAGTGTGTACTTCAGGACTGGAATGCTTCCTAAGTGAGACGATGTTGATGATATCATCCCTCCCACAGTGTATCCTAAATTAGAAAGGAGGTCCTTAAGAAGATTTCAACATTGATTCTTAATCAGTCTTAAGGGTGTTTGTTTGGGAGCGAGCTGAAGAAAAAAAAGAGTCTACTAGTTAGGAGGGAGTAAAAACTCAACTAAGATATACAAGCTGAAAAAAATAAAGTGGGTGTATTCAAGGAGATCAAGGTCATTAAAGACAATCTTAAGGAATGCTGGACTTCATTCTTATCAGGTTACTTTATTTATGCTTGTAGGGAACATTGTAACCAATTCACGTGTGACACCATCTTAGAGGGAGATTGTTAGCCTCACTTTTTAGTGAAGCTGGTGTATCATTGTGAATTCGACTAGGATTTAATTGAGTATCACTCAGGGGCTATTCATGTAAACTAGGATAGTTTGCTTTTTATTTTAGTATAAATACCCCTTATGGCTCTCAATGAGGGGTGTTGGTGAAATCATTTGTAACTATTTCTCATTCTTAAGCTAATATTATAAGTTTTCTCAACCCTCTCTCTACTTTCTCTCACTAAAACATAATGTCTCATCTTGTGTTCTTTGATCAACCAAGACCCCCCGAATAGGTGAATCACTAGTCTTACAATTGGTATCAGAGCTAACCGGGGATGTTTTGTTATTGTGTTTGTTGTTTTGGGTTTTAAACAGTTATTATAAGCTTATTATAGCTTATTTTCGTGGGGTTTTTTTGGAAAAAAAACCACGATTTAGTTTTTTTGTATGTTGTGGCGTGTAATTGTTTTAAACAGTACCGCGATTGCTTTTTGGTGAGTTTTTTTGGTCTTTTTTGTTTCCAAACTTACCATAGCAATTATGGTTCTTTGCTGTTTTTTATAGCTTCTTTTGTGCATATTTCAACCTTAAGCTTATGTTCAAGCTTACTGTTCTTAGCTTATTTCGAGCTTATTTGGTCCTTGTTTTTGCTTATCAGTTTGAAGCTTATTTGCTCTTTAAAAGTGCTCATTTTCAAGCTTATTTTGGGTGGTTTATGCTTGCCTTCTTGTTTAAACAAGAAGAAGGGACACATATCCAATATTTTTAGCCAAGAGGACAAGTTTTTTTGTTTTTGAAAAAAGACAAAAATATAGTACGGCGATTTATACCACTCTGATCGGGCGCTTTATACATGTTGGGATTCAACGATTTATACACATTGTTAAACCAGCGATTTATACGTATTGTAAATCGGTGATTGTATTACATGTGGGGAATCGCGCGATTTATACATTCCAACACAGCTCGGCTGATTTATACTCACATGACTGATTTAACTCGGTAAATTACCGAGTTGACTGAGTCAATCAACTGAGTCATTTGGATCCGGTCAGTGCGTGGTTAGTGTTATAAGAAATGTAGAAGAAAATAAGACAGACTCGATCTTGTATCATACACACATCAATTGAAACACTTAATCATACAAAAAATACTACAATTTCAAAAAACTAATCTAAACCCATGGTCACAATTATCAATCATATTATCCCATCTTAAATACAACTTCAGACTCGAATACTATATGAATTATACAACAGTTCTCCGATATATTTTTGTGTGTTATAACAAAGATAATTAAAGAATCATAAGATCCTAAACACATACACTTTTCATCATGATTTGTGGAAGGTCGGAACCCCTATTTCATTTTAGAATTTAAAGATGCTGTTAACAAATATGTTACAATCATCTTTGTTCGTGGATATACAAGCAAAACACATGAAGTGCACCTACATGAGATCCTCTCAAAGTTACTTGCAACGTAATCTTTTAAAATCACATATACAAATCTGAGTGAAAAAATTGATTTCGTATCGACACCGTGTTTCAGAAAAATTGATTAAATCTGGGATTGACTTAATTTGGTTCAAGTATAGGTAGTTATCATGTGATATGGAAAGTGATATAGGAGTTGATTTTATGGAAGAGATGGGATAGATTTACAGATCCGTTATCATTTAGAGACAGATGGAATCGTGAGTTTGACTGCGCATGTTGGATTAGGGTTAGGATAAGATATACCCTAATTATATGGGATACAGAATTTATATCAGTGTTGTGATGGATCGGGTCTTAGCTAAATGACATGGGCTGAGGCTTGTGTTATATATAATAGGCCGAGTATAACTCATATGATTGGGCTATGATTTGGTTTTATTGTTTGGGCCGAGCATAATTCAAGTTGGGCTGTGTTATGATTCAGTGTGCTAAAAATAAATGCTTATGGTCTAATATTTATTTTCAGCTAAGTTATAGTATTCTTGGGGCGAGTTATGATCTATTCAGCCGAAAACGTGTATTGTGTATCTATTTTGGGCTCGGGTTATCAGATTGAGCTGGGTTTAAAACATTATCTTGTTAGGTAAAGTATAATTGACCAGGTTTTATTACTTGGACGGCCGTTATTATGGAATATTTTTTTTGAGCCGATATCCGTTAACGATCATAACACATCAAAATCATGAACAACAACACAACAAACACAATACATTACACTAAAAACGATCCTTATCAAAATTTACTTTCACTCTAAATGGCTAATATTAATTTTAATGACTACGGGGTTTTTTCATACGATATTACTTATTTGGGATTGAAGTAGTATTTCACGGGGGAGTGTACATATTTCATCTTCAATTCTTTCTTTATCCACAATGAAGATGACTTGTTCGGGCATATACGGTTTGTGATAAGGTGTTGTATTTTTTAATACTTTTGGGTGAGTATATGGTACTTATAGATTTGCCTCTGCACTATTCTTCGTCACACAGATAGTACAAGCTTGAGTCACAAACTTAGGATTTTGCTTCATTCTTAGGTTTGTTATATCGGGTTGTCTCCATCAGTGGTCATCAATATTAGCCGACAGAATTGATAAGGGGATTTAGATCGGGTTGATTAAGAGAGATTTGTAAAGAGAGTACTTTCTGACATCTTCTCACAGCGTATTGCTTATGCAATCACGGGTCATGAAGCTACATAAGTAGTCCCAATTGGCATATGATGTACACATAAGTATGATGATTCTTTAGTTAGGCATCATCCTGGAGGGAGAAATGTGTACATCTGGTACTTAGTTGATTTTTTATGTTACCGTTTTGATGTTATAGTTTCGACTACATAGCTGGATAAATTGCTTTCACTCGGGCCCTTTAATTGACTTTGGTTGAAATAATTAAAATAGTTACATCTGGGGGATTTAGTTGGTCTTTGGTGTTTACAGTTTTGACCTACATAGAGGGTAAATTGCTTTCACTCGGACTTAGTTGTCTTTCTGTGTAGCAATTCAACATCAGCACTTTTTGGAGGGAACGAAAAAAAGTACATTATTGGATCTTAATTGATTTTGGTGCTACGGTTTTGACTTCGTTAAAAGGGATATAGTGTGTACTTCGAGTATTTTGGGCTGAATTCAACAAAACTAGAATGCTTTCTAAGTGAGTCGACGTTGATGATATCATCCCTCCCACAGAGTATCTTAAATGAGAAAGGAAGTCTTTAAGAAGACTAGCGTGTTAATTCTTATCAGTCTTAGGGGTGTCTGTTTGGGAGGGAGCTGAGATGACAAATGAGAAGCAGATTTCGATAACTTCGACTTGACCAGAAGTACAAGAAAATGAAGCTTTCTCAAGACATGCAGCTAATTCAGAAACTTCAAGGTGACCAGAAGCGTATGAAGAAATCTTTTTGAAGACGTGTCAAGAGGTTATGTGCAGGATATCCAATCAAGACCAAGATTTTCGGTAGAGAAAACTTTTATGTCATCCTTAGCAGTATGTTTGTCTACAAGCTGAAGAAATAAAGCTAGAGTATTCAAGAAGATCAAGGTCATTGAAGACGATCTCAAGGAATACTGGACTTCATTCTTATCATTTTACTTTATTTATGCTTGTAGGGAATATTGTAACCAATTCACGTCTGACACCATCTTGGAGGGAGATTGTTAGCCTCACTTTTTAGTGAAGCTGGTGTCTTACACGTGAATTAGATTAGACTTGGACACTGCGTGTCACGCATGGGTTATTTATGTAAACTAGGAATAGTTTACTTTTTCTCTTTAGTATAAATACCCCTCATGGCTCTCCATGAGGGGTGTTGGTGAGATCATTTGTAACTCTTTCTCCTTTCTTAGTAATTATTTACAAGTTTCTTCAACCTCTCTCTACTTTCTCTCCATAAAACATAAATGTTCATCTTGTGTTCTTTGATCAACTAAGACCCCGTATAGTGCGAATCCACTAGTCTTAAAGGTGTTGGAAAACATTAAACAAATTGATAATGTTGCAGTGCATTAAGCAATAAACCAGTTGAGTCTGATAAGTGCTTAGAGACAAATCACAAACAGAAAAGAGAACTTTTAGATATAAGTAATTTTATTTTAATTGTTAAAGTGATAAGTCGGATAAGTTTTTACGAAGGGAAGCCATTAATAATTAAAAATCTACGTGTGCCAATTTGGGCATTCCTTCGACCTCACATGAATTTTAAAGGATGGTGTTTACACGAGAAGATTGCGAAAGGCCAAGGTACGTTTTCCTTTACTAACTAGAAAATTTGGTCTCCGAAGATGAATACGGCGTATAGTCTAAACATCTATACGTCGTATCAACGATTTTTAACCAGAGTTGACTTAGTCAAAATATTTGACCCATTTCGACGTATTTGGTGAAAACCCAAATAAAACCGGACAATTATGCTTTGTTGGACCAGATCGGACCGAAGACCGAACCCGACCGAACCATTTTGGTCCGGTCTTCGGTCCGGTGTTTTGGCTAAGGTCGATTTCAGTCCGGTCCGGTTTTCGAACCGTGAGCACCCCGTACTTAAAAGTGTGGACTTTTTTTTGCAACACATATAAGTGTGAAAGAATTTTACGTTTTTAAAATTTGTTTTACACTTATTTATGTAACTATTCTCTTGCACATTTATATGTGTTAATAAACTCAAAAAAAAAATCCACACTATTTAAAAGTGTGTAAAAAAAGTGAAAAAATAGATTTTTGTTGATCCCAGTTAACTTCTAATGATCGAATTCCTTAAGCTTGTTTAAGGTTTAGTTACGCTAGATAAATCTAACACAACTTAATTAAGAAAATTTGTTTGATAATACTAAAGATTATGCGGAAACTAATCTTTAATATAAGAAGAATTCTTCAATAAAATAGTAACACAAAACAATATAATTCAACAATAAAAGCTCCAATATTATTATTACAAATAATACGAATACTCTCCTAGTATTAGGGTTACAAAACCTTGAAGCTATAACGATATTAAAAACAAAGATATCAAACTCTATGCCCTAGGACCTCCTTTTATACACCAAGGAGTCCTAGTATATTTACAATATATTCCTAAAACTTAGAATATTCACTATGATCTATTCTATAAATAATTCATACTTATCACGTAAGTAATCTTGATCTCAATCAATCTTTATCCTTTCTTTTGTCTTTATCCATTCTCTTTTGACAGTAGAAACTCTTTTAGCAGTCTTAATCTTTGAGCAGTTGTAACTTTTGTACTAGCAGCATTAACTTCTAACACCAGCAGTAGTAACTTATACACCAGCAGCATTAACTGTGTACAAGCAGTAGTAACTACTTAGAATATTTTCTTCAATCTTCACCAGCAGTACTAACTTTACACTAGCAGCACTAACATATACTAGTAGTAGTAACTAGCAGTACTAATATACACTAGTAGTACTAAGTTACACTACCAGTAGTAACTATGAACTAGCAGTTACTAACTACTTTGCATATTTTTCATTAAAGTTAATGAACAACACTAACTTTAGCTTAGCAGCAGTAACACAAACCTTAGCAACAATAACTTTAAAAAAGCTTTTAATCCTAATAATCTTCCCTTAAACTTAATATTCTTCTTCAAAATCTCAAGTTTCTTCATTGAAAGCTTCATTAATCACGTGGAGGATGCTTCCAAACACTTCATTGATTCTTGAGCTGTTTTGTGAGAAGTTTAAGAAGCTGATATACCATTTCACTAAAATGATTACATTGAAGCTTCTTATTTAACATATCAGTAATTGTAGCATGTGTAAGGGGATATCTCTTTTCTACAAGCATAAGAATGTGCATATGTTGCATCCTTAAAGAATAAACTCCACATGCGTCATATATTTTTCAATCCAACACTCTGTAATCCCGTTGATTCCTCCATACTTGATCTTTAACATGTGGATCAAAAATTGTATTTAGATTACCCCATAGCACTCTCTCATAGCCCTTATCTGGCCTTGTTGACCCTCCTTTTCAAACTTGTAATCTCCATAGCTTGAGTGGTCTTTGTAGTCTCTAAAGAAAGAACTCTTGATTGTAAAGTTGTACATAATACCATTAATTCCTCAAGTTCCAGTCTATCCTCACCACTTCAAAGTGTGTTACCTCTTGCGAGCAGTGGATCATTGGAAAGTTTAGATACATTCTCAGACCTAGTTTGAGAAATTGTATCCCCCATGGTGTCTTGGCTCTTGGGACCACTACTTGAACTAGTTGTAACACCCCCAAAATCAGGTAGCAGCGGAATGGTAACAATGGGGTGCTACTTCAAAGTACAACAATCAAGATAT
>BQNB010022932.1:0-26951 GCA_026074375.1 Tanacetum coccineum | reverse complement strand
ATACATTATTTTTTTAAATATAGTGTAGACATATATAATTTTTATTTTTTCTATTTTATAAGTTATGAAAGTTTAACTTTTTTTTTTTTATAAAGTTATAATAAAAATTTGTAAATTTATAAATTTACATTTAACTCTATATAATTTATTTATAATTAAACCACTCAAGTTTTATTAATTACCTCCTTTTTTTTAAGTTTTAATTTTGGAAGTATTTAAGCTTTTTAATTAAATTAAACATATATTTAAAAATAATAAAAAAATTAGAAGCATCATACCTAATAAGGAAAAATTCTTTTTTTTTTGAAATGCAAAAGTACCCACTTTTCGTTTTCCTTTACTAGGTAAAAGATTTGGGTTTGGGCTTATATTTCATAAGCTCAATTTTTTGGCTTATTTTGAAACTTTTTTGCTTATATAAATCCATTATTAATAAACTTATATAAGCCGGAAATTTTCAAAATAAGCCACAAAAATTGAGCTTATGAAACATAAGCCCAAAACCAAATAAATTTGAAGTATTAAAAATTCTAAAGATATGTTTATGATTATTTAATGTATTAATATGTCCATACAACAACTATAATTAATGTAAATCTTAAGATACTTCCTCATTTAAAAGGACAATTAATAACAGACTAATCAAGCTAATAATCAATTATAAAAATTTTGACATGTGCTAACTTGCAAGTAACTTTCATCGTCAATCATCGCAACTTCGTAATACCATTGACTATCATTTTCGTATCGTCATTGCATCGTGATGCACGAGGACTCTATAATTTTTATACATACAAGATAATGTGCGATAAAGTTATTCTCTAAAATTATCGTCATGCGTAAAGTTATACTCACGAAAAAAATATAATCAAATAATATTGTTCGCAAATTTTGTTTATTACACGGTAACCACCGCTGCAAAGTGCAAAGGCCCTACTAGTATAATTCTAAACTAATTACAAACTTATGTGTATTTTCAGTTTATGAGGATTAATTTGCAAAAGAGATTGTTTTGTGACTACATAGTAATGTTTTGAAGCTCAAAACAACACCTAGGTAGATATTGCTTTTTGTTGCAGCTGATTATAAATTATTTTTAGTTGATATAGCTATCATTTCAATCATTTTTGTAAAATTATCTCAATGTCATATATATTACCATTACTAAATAATGGAAGTAAAAACAAATATTTCTCTATGTTTATCCTTTGTCCCAAAATCATCACATATTTTTCCTAACAAAAAATTTACATTAACTAATTATCCAACGTTTTAATTGAATGTAGTAAGTTTATTGTCATTAGAATATAAATATTTTCTTGTAATCTTCAATTTCAGAATTTGATGTAGGTACACCATATATAGTAATTAAATGCTACAAAAAGCTTAAGTTTTACACACTTTATTTATTTACCACACACGTCGTTATTGCTTCTTATCTTAATTGATGTTAAAATCCAAAATATATAAATAACATTTCATTTATAGTGTTACCTATCTTAAAAATGATATGTTTTATCTCAAACTAAATGTTTACTTTAATCATACATTAAACTTATAAAAAAATCTAATGATTACTTTGACTGGTAATGACATGTGATCTAATTTTTTTCTTAAGGATAAAAATATTGTTATAAGTTGGAAGTGAACATTAGTTTAAGGAAAAACTAAAATTAAAAGAATTTGATATCAATTTTGAAATTAAAAAGTATATTTCAAAACCTTCAGAATAACAAAATATCAATTAAATTACTTTTCATGTTTAAATATTTTTCAGTGTAATGTGTAACAATATATTAATATTATAATTTGCTTCAAATAAAAAAATATTCTTTAATATGTGATGATGTCATATAATAAATTGTTTTATTTTGTTTTTTTCTATTTTTATCAATATTTATATCTTGCATGTGGTGTTACCAATTTTTTTTTTTTTGGCATTTTCAGATAGTTTTTAAAAAATTAGACAATTTACCGCGCATAGCGACGACATGTATAGTAGAATTAATTTGTTTGTGTAACTTTTTTTAATTATATACCGTTGGACTTAGTAAGAGTGATGAAAGTTATATGTTTCAATTGTAATTAAGTATTTAAATATTTAATTGATTGCATTGTCTGTTATAAGTAGTGGTATGTTTGTCTAACAAAATTACACATTTTTATGTTTAGACGTATGTGTTTTCTCTTTATATGCAGTACATATGATATTATTGTAGTGTTAATAAATAAATTTTTATTTTGATGTTTTAAAAAGTATCTTGATTGATTAGATTTTGAAATGAACATTTATTTTAAGACGTGGAAAAAATATAAAAAAACTCATGTAGTACTTTGATTTGTATTTATGGAATGACTTAATATTAAATGATAAGAAATCTTAAAATGAGAATAATGAAAATTAACTATAATCTTATACTAGAGAAACATAGACTTAAATTAGATTCATCCTTAAACATTTAGATGCACTCTAATATATTTTTTAGCTAAAAATTAGATGCATATACATATATTAGATTCATTTCATCATGTTAGGCGAATCCTATGCATTTTTCATCCTTCGCTGGTCAAATTTGTTGCTAAAACTACTTTGCATCGCTTTCACTTCAAAATCACTTTCGAAACTAATTATGATGCATCTAAATGAATAGACATGCATCTAATTCAAATCAATGCATATTAAATGTGTGGTCATAATTATTTTTTATCTTCTTATTTTAAGTTTATTCTCACCGAATGTACTTTAGAACAAAAAATCAGACTTCTTGTCTCTTCGAACTAATATGTGTTGATTATTCATCTTTTGAGCAAAAAATTAGATAAGACATCATTCACATTTTATTTTCTTCACATCTACATATATGTATATGTTAAAACTTGAGTTCACATATTTATCAATTGTCATATAGCATAGTCTATGTGTTGCTAAGACATCATCTATGATAAACTTTATTATGTTCTTTTCCAATTTAATTGTACATCTTTTATTTTTCAAGTTATTTCAGTTTATTTGTCTAGTAAATATGAAGAAAAAAATCATTTTTATCACATTACTATTATTTGAAATTTATTATTACAAAATTTAACGAATATATTAATTAATTAACTAATAGTAAAATTGTGAGTATACAAATTGTAGTCAGTAATAATTACGTTTTTTTAAATAAGTATTTTTTTTATTGATAGACAACTATTATATGAAGAAAATTATATAATATAATATAATTATAATATATGTAATATTATATAATAATAACATAATACATTATATATATATATACATATACATATATATATATACATACATATATATATGATAAGTATATATATATAAATCTATATTGTAGTGTGTTGGTGTGTGTGTGTGTGTGTGTGTGTGTGTGTGGTGTGTGTGAATGCCATATAAAAAATGTTAATACATTACTTATTATCATCCTTGCAATATTCATTAATCTTGTATGTTATAAAAAACTAAGTAAAGTTTCATCACGCACGCAGTTAACACATTAATCAAATTTATTTTAAAATTTTATTTTAGTATACAAACATATAAAAATTTGCTCGTGTTTAAAATTTTAGTTTTTACGTAAAAAAGTTTATTATGTATTAATGTCGATTTATATTTTGTAAATTTTTTTTGTTGAATGAGATATTTAACTTTGTTTAAGTGACGTGTATGTTAAGACTTATGTTGTTTAAATTTAACTATTGATATCATGTTGTACACAATATGCGAGTTTAATAACACATAATGAACTTTGATGGAGGTAAAATATAAAGTTTTTAAAAATATTTTTCAGATATCCTTAGGTACTAGCTAGTTTATTAATTAACACTTTTTTAAAATTTTGTAATAATAAATTTCAATTAAAATAATGTTGCTAAAAAATTATATTTTTATGATCAAATTTAAAATGAAAGATGGTACAAAACATGCAACTCAAAATCAGCCGTTTCTTTTTCTTTCACCAATTTCATTATTTCTTCTTCTTCCATCAACATTCTACTCCCACCTACACCACTGTCATTACCAGGTACAAAATCCTTATGGAAAACCTTAACCACGTTTTTCTTTGTAATGTTAAGATAATGCATTTATGGGTTGGGAGAAAATACTAAAACATTAGCATGTATTATAGCACTTCCTACAGTAATTTCTTTTCCATAACCCCCCTCATTAATTACTTTGTAATGTATTAAACCAACTAATGTACCAACGAGATCTTTGACAGTCACTTTCAGATCACCAAGAGCATTCGGAGAACATGACTTGATTATTGTAACAACTTGCTCAAGTTTCCCATTCTTGAGAAAGGTCTTGATGTCTCCGAAACACCCACTGACAATGCCACCATTAGCTTTCGCATACTCAGTCGCGCCAACCCACGACCCACTGTTAAAATCCTCATCCTCTCCCACATCCTCAACAACTTGTTTCATATACTCTTGTGTCGACAAGACAGAGTCATTCGCACCTTCATGAATATCTTATTGTTTACGGATCTTCACTAGTTGAACAATACCCACAGGACCGGGTATTATCCTAACCGGCTTTTCCTCTACTTCCTCTACTTGAACAATACCATCAGTGTTTTGGTTTGAGGTAATTGTGATTGTCTCACGTACATGCCTGTTGCAGGGTCGGAGAACACGGGTTAGTGGGAGATCAGAATCTTCAATATCTACTAGGTCTTCCCACTGATAATTTGGTTCTGAACTCATTATGCTATGGCAACTATTGATGTTTAAGAAGAAGGAAAAGTGTTGATGAATAAGAAGAAGGCAAAGAGATATCAGTGGTTTCTTTTGGCGGGAATATAACAACGTTACTTTTATTACAAATTTGGTCCTTAGTGTATTAGTCTATGTGAACTGACGATAATACCCCTGAGACTAAGAAAAGATAACGAAAAAATGGATGGAGTTACGGTTAAAGGACCGGTCAACTCAAAATGGACAACTACAGAGACGACTAGTGTAATTTCGGGACTTTTAGGACGAAAGTTGCAATTTTAGGACAACCATAAGGACGATTTATGTACTTAACTCTTAAACATTTGAATATCATCACTCTAACTAACTCGAGAGGTATTTACTAAAAAAATTACACATGTCCTTGCTATGAGCGATAAATTGTCTAATATTTTTTAACTATGTGAAAAAACCAAAAGTAAAGAATTCAAACATGGTAACACCACATGTAAACAATAAATATTGATAAAAATAGAAAGAACAATTAATTAAATCACATCATCACATATTAAAGAACAATTTTTGATTTGAAACAAATTATAATATTAATATTTTGTTACACATCACGCTGAAAAATATTTAAACATGAAAACTAATTTAATTGATATTTTGTTATTCTGAAGGTTTTGAA
The DNA here is from genome assembly GCA_026074375.1 of Tanacetum coccineum. Taxonomy (NCBI): domain Eukaryota; kingdom Viridiplantae; phylum Streptophyta; class Magnoliopsida; order Asterales; family Asteraceae; genus Tanacetum; species Tanacetum coccineum. Next base: position 21,568 of record BQNB010022932.1, on the reverse strand, counting down.
ATATACTTCTCAATTTTAAAATTAATATCAAATTCTTTTAATTTCAGTTTTTCATTAAACTAATGTTACACTTCCAACTTAAAGCAATATTTTTATCCTTATGAAAAAGAATTAGATCACATGTCATTACCAGTCAAAGTAATCATTGAACTTTTTTATAAATTTAATGTATGATTAAAGTAAACATTTAGTTTGAGATCAAAAAATATCATTTTTAAGACAAAAGGTAACACTATAAATTAAATGGCTATTTATATATTTTGGATTTTAACATCAACATAAGAAGCAATAATGATGTATATAACACCCCGTGTTTTTCAGATTATATCACGATCTCAATTAGTTTATTTCTCTTTTTACTCATTTGGTTTGTACATTTACTTCCCGTTTAAATCCCAAATTAAATCATTTTCCCTTTTATTTATTGGAATTAGGTGATTAACTCTATTTAAACCTCGCCAGTTTAATCGTGAATACATCAAAAATTCAACGTTTGCTAGAAACGTCATCTACATTCATTAAGACATTGCGTGATCACTTCGTACTCGCCATTTAAATTGTTTATGCAACAAGAGAGGTTGTTTGGGCACGTTTACTCCATTCTACCAAAGTAATAAACCAATAAAATTTATTTGCATCCAAAACTTTCATCTCTATACCTTAAAGAAACCAAGTAACACTAGATAAAAGCTTTAGAAATCCTAAGAATCCAGCAATATTCGGCTGTTAGGAGGAAGGCATACATTTATCCAAATTGAACTCTCAAAACCATTGGATAAAAGCCCACACCCCTTTTTCCTTGTAAACCCTCACATCAGGCGTGCCTACTTTTCTGGTTCTTATTCCCAACATCCTAAATTCATACAACAATCAAACAGTACTCCACTTTTTAACACTGTGTCAAGATGCTTACCCCAAATTCATTAACATAAGCATGTGACTACCATGTTGACTAGTAAAACTACCCTACCTGTGTGTATAAATAAGATGGCACCTCATTCTTGTTTGTCACAAACCAACACACGTCTAACCTCTGCAAAACTCACTCCTCACTCACTCTTGTTTTCCTGGTAAATCGCAGCAAGCCCACATCATCCTATCTCCATTGGTGTTCGCTATTTTATACATACCTTTTACCATGAAAAACGAACTCAAAAGACCAAAAACATAATAAAAATTGCAAATATATGTTGTTTTTGTGTTTGTGTATGTGCAGGTATGGATATCAAAAAAGGACAAAATAAAGAGAAAAATAGACGAAACCGAGCATGCCATTGGAGAGAACGCGAAAAATTGAGTTTAACGGTGCCTTCATCTTTTATTGGGCCGGCCCGACACTATTTATATGGGTCGGACCGACCCATATTTATTATAAGTAGCTACAACATAACAACAGCCCACAAACCCAACCCATGATTAGTTAACATAAAAAAATTAGTTTTTAAGAAATTTTGCATTACTCTTGATGTGCGGAAAAGAATAAAGCGCGTGCCATAGTTTGGGGTGAGTCATTTGGGTTAAGCTTTCGAAAAACACCATCTAAGTTACCCAGGTAAGCACATTCATACCTAATGGTTATCAGGAACACTAGTCGATAGTAGGGCATAAATAAGTCACAGCCCAACGTTGTTATTAACACACTACTATCAATGGGTGACTTGGGATTTAGTGGGCGACTTGTAAAACGAACCTCATAAATCAAAAACTTAATCTGCCTTGTAAGTTTTGAACTATTGTAGTCTAAGTAGAACTCGGCTCGCTGAAAATGATTGATTAGCGAGATATAGTTAGGAACATATTGTCAAATAAATGAGAAAAATGCCAGGTTCACCGACTTTGTAAGCTGCCTGATGGGTCGACTTTTAAGCCCGTTTTTCGGCTCCTATTAGACTTAGCGTTAAAGATTAAAAAGATAGGGTAGGGGCATTTCTATAGTCGGACCATCGGATGTTATGTTACAATTAAATCACGTGAATGGTTTAAGAACCCGAGCTCGCAACTTGACAACCCAAAGTTAGTACTGCTGCAAAAGTTAATATGTTGGCACGCAGTTATAACTGCTCGACACCCTTACTTTGTACCATTTTTGACCCTCTTTAACGTCCTTCGCCCCAAAAATTATATAAAGTGGTAAGTTGTAATAGACTAGCTAGTTATCAAATGTTGCTTTTACTTTGTTTTTACGTTAAGTAAGAAATTCCACAAATTGATTCCAAAGTCTAGGACATGAAACACTTAGCTAGTTGAGATTAACCAAATACTAATTAGTCAAGTCTGGGAAGCAATGTTGCGAGACATGTTTAGCACTATTTTACAACTTAAACGACGTTTTGTTTAGACGAAACTTACTTATGGATTTATTAAGACAACCCAGCTAAGTTTTAAATATGTATTTAGTGTTTCACCATATCGTCAAATCTATGCGAACCCTTAAATAAATTTCAAAACTCTAAGTGTCGACAGCATGTAAAAATTAGTAAACTATAGTTTTAATCAGAAAGTAACACGTCAAAGTGGTATCAAATTTATTAAACAGCGTACGGCATTAGACCATAACCAAGGGCTGACCAAAAAACTAATAATTTTACATGTATGTTTAGCCTAGTTCTCTAGAATGCCCGTAGTTTAATAAATATATACTTAGGGTTTGGACCGCGTGTTGACCAGACTTTAAGCTTGACTATTTTAAAATGAGGAATTGTTTTCAAATGTCATTTAATTCATTTATAACTCAAGCACACACTAGGGACAAGATTGCAAGTATTTATATTATTATTTTTGTTTGTGTGTATATGTTACTTATTTATACATAGTTGAGGAGATAAAGTCTTTTCATGTTTTTCGTTATTGTACCACTACTTTGCTTCTATATTATCAATACTCATGTGAGTGCATAAGCCCATTTACTCGTTTTGGATAAATGTTTTATATCTTTTGGGGTGAGAAACATGTTTTGTTTTACAAATTGGACGTAAGTGTACATTTTATCATGATTACGTGTTTGCCTAAGTAGCGATAACCCTTTGAGCCCATTATCATGAACTGTCAATTACTTTGTGTGAGCGCGAATGTTATAAATAGATATATTGGGGTTGACATCCCCATCCGGGTGAGTAGCTCTCACTGGTGTCACGGAGTGAACCAAGGATGTATACTCAAGTCGGATTCAGATGTGCAGGTTAGTAACATATCACGGGTCAATGTGGATATTTATTTTGCATTCAGTTACATGTCGAAGCTTCGGTGTCAGGAGCGTTAGGGAAAGTAATCCCATTTGTGATATTAGCATTGTGGCCATATCAGTACACTTTAAAAATCTTCTGTCCTACATTTTCTATACATAAAACCTATGAAATTCACCACTTTTATGTGATGTTCTTAAGCATGTTATTCTAGGTCAATGATGCACGAGGTGACTAAGCACATTGGATAGTCTTTTGGGTGTCATGCTAATAGATTTTGGAGTCATTTTCTTTGTCGAGACGATGTTTGATCTTGATATCTTTACTGTCAAATGTTGAATTATTTAAGCCTGCGTAGCTTCTTGTATCAAGATTTCAAATAAATCCATGTTATCTGTATTTTAAACGACTCTTTTTGCGGTCGTTCTAATATCTTGTGCTATTGATCTGTAATGTAACGCCCCCCGGATACTCATTATTCCGCTGCGACCCTATTTGGGGGTGTTACAGAGTGGTATCAGAGCCAAGTTGTACAGAGAATAACAGAGATCAAATGTTTTACCTAGTGACTATAACAATTTTCAACATGCATCATACAATAGGTTTTCACGGGACATGATCTATAGTTGTTGATTAGTAAATGTACTTAGATGCTTATACATGAATACACTATCGAGTTGCATTAGTTGGTTTATTACTAGATGCTTAGATGATTCATATACGTGTTCATTTAAACTACGTATATTATTTAAGGCTCCTTAAATATATACACATATATATGCTTTTTCTAACGCATACTCTACAATTTTTATATAAAAGATACTAGAACAATTCTCAAAACATTATGAATAACACAATGGTCTAAAACTCATACCAACACATTATTTCAAACATTTTACTTTTGAAACACGGGATTTTGGAATGGAACAAATTTTAAATTATTACTTTGTTGATTTTGAAGAATCATGTCATAGAAGAGCTTTCAGTTGCCAGAAGAGCTAGTTGCTAGAGGGCCCCATCTGCTAGAACGTCTTATAAATCTGATAGACATTGCTGCACTCACTACTGATTGCCCAAGAGTGCTGCTGCCATCACTCAGCCTAATCGAAAACACGAGGTCGTTGAAGCACTCGCAATCAAGAACACCTAAGGAACAACGGTGTGAATGGCGATGTGCTAAATTCAAGATCGGGGACCATGAAAAGAACCTATGGTACTCTTGTGAGTGTACGTACAACTATTTCTGAACTGTCATCCACTTAACTTCAAGGGATACTGATAGGGTTAGTGGTTGTTTTTCCAAAGGTTTTTTAAAAGATGGAATTAGTGTTCCACATAAGCAACTGTTCTCCAGAGAACCAAGTTAAGTTCGCAACTTGTACTTTCGTTAGAAATGCCCTTACTTGGTGAAACTCCCACAAGAAGGCGGTTACACAAGATGTTGCTTATGCCATGGACTGGAAGGCATTAAAAAAGTTGATGACGGTCAAATACTGCCCAAGGAGTTAAATCAAAAAGTTGGAAATCGAACTCTGGAACCTAAAGGTAAAAGGTACTGATATCCCGAGCTACACACTGCGTTTCCAAGAGCTTGCATTGATGTGTGGACGTATGTTTCCCGAGGAATCTGATGAAGTTGAGAAGTATGTGAGTGGACTTCCTAATATGATCCAGGGAAATGTGATGTCATATCGACCCAAGACAATGGAGGAAGGAATTGAGTTTACCAATGATCAAATGGATCAAAAAGTCCTTACTATTTCTAAAAGATAAGCTGAGCAGAAGAGAAAGTTGAAGTTTAATGCTGGGAACAATCAGGGGTACCAACAACTTCCCAAGAGACAGAGTGTGGCTCAAGCTTACGCCGTTGAGACTAGTGAAAGGAAAGAATATGCTAGAACTCTTCCCTTGTGCAATAAGTGCAAGTTTCACCACCATGGCCCGTGCATTGTAAAGTGCGCGAACTGCAAGAAAGTCGGCCATTTGACGAGGGATTGTTGGAATCCTACTACTGCTAACCATCCAAGAACCATCTCTTGCTATGAATATGGGAATCAAGGGCACTATAAGAGTGATTACCCAAAATTAGAGAATCAAAACCATGGAAACCAAGCCGAATGTACTAAAGCACGTGGAATGGCGTATGCCTTAGGAGGAGGAGAAACCAATCAAGACCTTGACAACATAGAAGATGATATCAACGCTTAGACTTTATTCCTTTAGGAATTCTCGTTGTACTTTCGCTTAAATTTCTTTTGTACCGAATGATTTCAAATTATCTATCAAGTAATGTATCGTAAAAAAAATCCATCAACTTTACTTTAACTTTCTATTATGCAAGCCAAATTATAACACCATTTTGACGAAAATGAGCATTGTTTTGTTAGCCCTCAAATATACATAGCCTGATCACCTATGTATAATTCAGGAAAGTACCATGCCATGCTGAGAAGTAGTCACCTCAAAACTGCTGTCAAAATAAATTTCCTACTTACATCATTGAAAAGTAAAGTTTTGTGTGCATACCCATGAAACACGTTTACTTCGGAAAATCAAATTAGTAACCATAGCAAATAGGTAAACCTTTACATCATCTTACTAGAGGAAGACAACATCATTCTGCAAGTGTTGGCTAAGGTAGGAACGGTTTCCTATAAACCTGAACTACCACAACAATTAAGCCAAGTTCATAACACGTTTCACGTGTCAAATATGAAGAGGTGTATGTCCGATGAATTACTTGTGATTCCATTAGGAGAACTACATACTGATGGACAAAGCGAGAGAACCATCCAAACTCTTGAGGATATGCTACGTGCTTGCGTAATCGACTTTGGAAAGGGTTGGATTAATCATTTTCCATTAGTCGAGTTTTCATACAACAACAGTTATCATGCTAGCATCAAGGTAGCACCATTCGAGGCACTTTATGGTCGAAAGTGTCGTTCACCTGTTTGTTGAGCCAAAGTCGGAGAAGCTTAACTCATCGGTCCGGATTTAATTCAAGAAACGACTAAGAAAATCATCCAGATCAAGCAAAGAATTCAAGCCCCTCATAACTGACAAAAGAGTTACGCCGACTTAAAGCGTAAGCCGATGGAATTCTAAGTCGGGGATAGAGTTATGCTCAAGGTTTCACCTTGGAAAGAGGTCGTACATTTTGGCAAACGGGGGAAGTTAAACCCTCGATATGTTAGACCCTTCAAGGTGTTGGAAAGGATCGGACCCGTTGCTTACAAGCTGGAACTCCCTCAAGAATTGAGCAGGGTTCACAATACATTTCATGTATCTAATTTGAAGAAATGTTATTCTGACAAACCATTAGATGTTCCATTAGAAGGACTACATGTTGATGATAAACTCCAATTTGTGGAAGAGACCGTTGAAATTATGGAACGGGAGATCAAACGATTAAAGCGAAGTCGTATACCACTCGTTAAGGTTCGCTGGAACTCTAGGAGAGGTCCTGAGTTCACATGGGAACGTGAAGATTCATTCAAAAAGAAATACGCACATCTTTTCACAAATCAGGTGTTCTCATCCACTACAACATCTTAAGCCTTGAGGACAAGGCTCATTTAACCGGGGGAGACTATAACACCCCGTGTTTTTCAGATTATATCACGATCTGAATTAGTTTATTTCCCTTTTTACTCATTTGGTTTGTACGTTTACTTCCCGTTTAAATCCTAAATTAAATCATTTTCCCTTTTATTTATTGGAATTAGGTGATTAACTCCATTTAAACCTCGCCAGTTTAATTGCGAATACATCAAAAATTCAACATTTGCTAGAAACGTCATCTACATTCATTAAGACATTGCGTGATCACTTCGTACTCGCCATTTAAATTGTTTATGCAACAAGAGAGGTTGTTTGGGAACATTTACTCCATTCTACCAAAGTAAAAAACCAATAAAATTTATTTACATCTAAAACTTTCATCTCTATACCTTAAAGAAACCAAGTAACACTAGATAAAAGCTTTAGAAATCCCAAGAATCCAGCAATATTCGACTGTTAGGAGGAAGGCATACATTTATCCAAATTGAACTCTCAAAACCATTGGATAAAAGCCCACACCCCTTTTTCCTTGGAGTGCGAGCCTTAGTTATGATTATTGGCTTGGATCTTCCCAAAAAAATATTGAATGCTCAGACCGAGGCACAGAAACCAGAAAATCTCAAGAACGAAGATGTAGGGGAAGATCATGAAGGACCTAACCAAAGGACAGGTTGGAACTCCCGTGCAACGAAAACCTTATGTTTAAATGGCAGGATTGTTGCCATGTTACGGGATTTAAGGACATGAACATGCACGAGTCCCCCAAATCAAAATGACTCAGTCCATCCAGTTCGACAAAATGTTATCAAGACATGAAAAAGCTATACTGGTGCCTAATATGAAAGGCCGATATCGCCACCCTGCGTTTAGCAAATGTCCTGACGTGTGCCAAGGTCAAAGCTGAACATCAACGACCATCGTGATTATGGTACAACCCAAAAACATGAATGGAAGTGGAACAATATCACCGATGGATTTTGTCACAAGCTTCCTAAGTCACCACAAGGTCATTGACACTATTTGGTGATAGTAGACCGACTCACTAAATCTGCAATATTTATGCAATAAGAGAAACTGATCTCTATGGAAAGGTTGGTAAGGTGTACATAAGAGGTAGTTGCGAGACAGGTTGAAACGAGCAATCGGACTGGAAGAATCAAGATAGTAAGAGAGTACGATGAAGCTTCAGGTCCCCCATGTGATACATGTAGTGACTACATTAGGGGAGAGAGAGTTTGGGTATCTATGGAGTGTAGGAGAGAGGCGTTAATCATGGCGGTGGGACCCAATGTGTCGCTCACTGCTTGGTACCGGGGTGTTACAGGACACATCTCTACCAGGATCCGAAAATACTTACCTTCAATATCTGTGTAGAGATCTCAAGAGAGGGGTCTCATGGTGGTAACCCTAATTTTTGATCATTGCGAGAATTAGATTCGTCTCAGAACTGCAGATCGACCCATCTCCCGAAATCCAGCCTGGTCTCTCGCGACCCATGTGCTAAGGCCAGTTCCATATCCCCCTGAAGGAACTCCAGTCTCACTCCATCAGAGACCATGACCCTCTGTAAGCATCACGATAATAGGAGATCATAACCAAGGTGGTGTGGGGGGCGCTTTGGTACACGTTAAGGAATGAGTACAGCCAACCATCCAAAAACTGATAGGACCAAGCGAGAGAACATCCAAACTCTTATGAGGATAAGCAGCGATGCTTGCGTGATCGACTTTATAAAGGTTGGATAATCATTTGCCATTAGAATCGAATTTTCAAACAACAACAGTTATCACGCTATCATCAAGGCAGACCCTATCTAGGACACTTACGGTTGTAAATGTCGTTCACCTGTTTGTTGGCTGAAGTCGGAGAAGCTCACTTACCGGTCCCTAAATTAATTCAAGACCAAACGTCGAGAAGATCATCCAGATCAGCGCAAAGGATGCATCAGGCTCGTGACCGAGCACAAAGATTACGCCACTTAAAACGTAAGCCAATGGAGTTTCAAGTTGGGGATAGAGTTATGCTCAAGGTTTCACCTTGGAAAGGGGTCGTACGCTTTGGCAAACGGGGGAAGTTAAACCCTCGATATGTTGGACCTTTCAAGGTGTTGGAAAGAATCGGATCCGTTGCTTACAAGCTTGAACTTCCTCAAGAATTGAGCAGGGTTCACAATACATTCCATGTATCCAACTTAAAGAAATGTTATTCCGATGAACCATTAGCTGTTCCGTTAGAAGGATTACATATTGATGATAAACTCCAATTTGTGGAAGAGCCCGTTGAAATTATGGAACGAGAGATCAAACGATTGAAGCGAAGCCGCATACCACTCGTTAAGGTTCGCTGGAACTCTAGGAGAGGTCCTGAGTTCACATGGGAACGTGAAGATTCATTCAAAAAGAAATACCCACATCTCTTCGCAAATCGGGCACCTTCATCCACTACAATGTCTTAAGCCTTGAGGACAAGGCTCATCTAACCGGGGGAGACTAAATCAACCCCGTGGTTTTTCAAGTTCATAATCAAATCCTAGTTTATACATTTTCTTTATTTACCAGGGTCATATTGTCACTTTCGTATAAATCTCATTAGTAAAATGGTGAGAACATTAATCGTTGTCGTTAAGTAAGCCTAAACCTATAGAATTTTATTTGAACCTTTTTATTCTCGTCAATAGGTTCATGTTTTCCATCAAGACAGGTTAATTGATCACGTTTGATTTTTAAGATTAAATAGAAACTTTTAAAAACAAACTACAAAAGAAATTTACTATGTAAATATAAGGAAATTAGAGTGACCATAAAATAAAAGTCCCTACAATTTAGTACTCCTAGCTCTTCAGCCGAATGGTTCAAGGAGCAAATAATATTTCTAGCTTAACTCTATTATCCATTGAACAAAATCATTGTCCTTTTTTTTACCCACCCCAACCCCACGTGAACCCTATGGCTGCCAATTCTCCAATTGTTGCTTCCCACACAACACAAACAGTAACCAACTTTTATTCCATGTTCATTGATTATGTTAAGTCCATAAATTCATGCAATCTTCAAACAATATTCAACTTTAATTCACTGTGTAAGATGCTTTACCACAAATACATCAACACCCAACCGTGACTTCACATTTGACTAGTAAAACTTCCATACAAGTGGGTATAAATAAAGAGCACCTATCCTTCTTGTATTCACAGCAAACACAACATCTTAACTCTGTCAATTACCCCTCATACAACCTTATTGTCTCCAGAAAAACTCACTCCTCACTCACTCTTGTTTTCCTGGTAAATCACAGCAAGCCCACATCATCCTATCTCCATCATATATAAATTGAGCAAAACCCTTAAAAGAAACCCTAATCCTAAATTAGTCCCTCCTGGTTTACGCCTCTAATTCGAAGCACAAGCAAGCAGGGTGATCTTTGGTGTTCACAAGGACGTCAGGGGGTAACAATCATTAGGGGACGAGTGGTTTTAGAAGGGAGGTCGCAAAACGATAAGGGTTAAGCAACTTAGGGTTTTCGTCGAGTTCAATCCTAATCACACGATCTCTTCAAAGTCCTTGTGAGTTTTAATCCTACCATTATTTGTATGCAATATATGTTCGTTAGTAGTGCTTGAGAAAAACACATGTAGAAAAGTTAACATAAAAATTGGTTCTTAAAATTTTGCATACTCTCTGATGTGCGGAAAGAATACAAACCGTGCCATAGTTTTGGGTGTGATCACACTTTGGTTAGCTTCGAACTCACACCATTTAAGTACCTCGGAATAAGCACACTTCATGCCTAATGGTCTATCATGAACCTACTAGTCGAAGTAGGGAATAATATGTTCACAGCCCACTTGTTATTAACACACTGCTAATGGATGACTTTGGGGATTTAGTGCGACTAGTAAACGAACCTCATAAATAAAAAACTTAATCTCGCATTGTAGTTGACCTATTGTAGTCTAAGTAGCAACTCGACTCGCTGAAAATGATTGAGTAACGAATAAGATAGGACATATTGAAAATAAATGAAAATTGCCAGGTCTTACCACTTTTGTAACGCAGCCATGATGGGTCGACTTTAAGCCCCGTTTTGGCCTACTTAGACTTAGGCGTAAAGATAAAAAGTAGGGGCATTTTATAGTCGACCTGGCATGTTATATTTAGCAATTTAAATCATGAAAAATGGCTGAGAAACGAACTCACAACGAAGGTCCAAAGTTGTAATGCCGCCACACAGTTAATACTGTTGGCACGCAGTTAATACTGCCGACCGCGAGTTCGACACCCCTTACTTTTTTGACCCTCTTAACGACCTCCGCCCCCAAGACTCATAAAAAGTAAGTTGTAATAGACCTAGCCTAGTTTTCAAATGTGCTTTTACTTTGTTTTAACGTTAAGTAACGAATCACAAATGATTTTAAAAGTCTGACACGCAAACAATAGCAGTTGAAATAACCCAAATATTTTCTAAGTCTGGAAACAGTTTTGCCACCCGCACATGTTTAGCACTATTTTTAACTACATAAACGACATTTTTAGCCAAAGCTTATTTAATGAAAGTTGTAGATTTCCCAGTGGAGATTTCAAATGTACTTTTACTTTTTAATATCATCAAATAACAAAGACATAAATTAATTATAAAACTCTACGACGCCACATGATAAAACTTAGTAATTTATAAGTTAAATTTAAAAGAAAAACGTCGATGTTTCATCCAACTATTTAACGCACTTAGAGACCAAACCAAGGACAACCTAAACTAATAATTTAAAGTATAGACGACCTAGTTTCTTAAATGTCCAAAGGCGTAAATTATATATTTATATTTTGACCGCGTTGACCCGATAAAGTTGACCATTTTAAAATAAGAAATTGTTTTCAAATATCACTATTTAAATAAAGATCAAGCACACACTAGGGACAAAATTGCAAGTATTTATATTATTACTTTTCCGTTTAGTGAATATGTATTATTTATTCATAGGTTGCGGATTATTTTGCATTGTTTTTCGTGCCACTACTTTGCTTCTACATTATCAATACTCAATGTGAGTTCATAGCCCCATGTTTTACTATATCAATGATTTACAACTTTTGGGGTGAGAAACATGCTTTGTTTTACAAATTGGAATCGAAAGTGTAATATTTTCCATGATTCGTGTTTGCCTAAGTTGCGATAACCTTGTGGCCATTTATCATCGATCTGTCAAATACTTTGTGTGAGCGCGAATGTTATTAATTAGAATTCTATTGGGGTGATCATCCACTTCCGGTGAGTAGCTCTCATGGTGTCACGGAGTGTGCCAACGGATATAATACCATGTCGGATTCGGATGTTGCGGGTTAGAACATTATCACGGGCAATGTGGCAATATCTATATTTCATTCATACATGTCGAGTTTCGGTGTCATGAGCTTAGGGAAACGTAATTACATTTGTGATGTTTGCATATGTTGCATTATCATACATTGAAATTTAAGGTCCTCATTTCATTTAATAATAACATATGAATTTTTCCTGCTTTATGTTGTTGTTTTTAAGCATGTTTTTTCTCTGTCATTGGTGCACGAGGTGCACAAGATACATTGGGATAGTCTTTTGGGTGTCATGCATAAAGATTTGGAGTCATTATATTTCGGGACGATTGTTATGATCTAGAATCTTTATTTCAAATGTTGAACTATTTAAGCCTTCGTGCTTGTTGTCAAACAATTTCAATAAATCCAATGTATCGTATTTTAAACGACTCTTTTTGAGGTCGTTCTTTTTTTTTTTTTCATATCTTGTGCTATTAATTGTAATGTAACGGCATCCCGGATACTCATTATTTCACTCGCGACCACATTTGGGGTGTTACAGAGTGGTATAAGAGCACAAGGTTATAGAGAACCAGGGTTCAAATGTTTTACTTGGTACTTTACCGTTTTAAAAACATTGCATCATATACAAAAAGGTTTTCACAGGGACATAACTACTAGTTGTTTGCATTAAGTATTGTACTAGATGCATACATGGACATACACTATCTAGGTGCATTAGTTGGTATTCTAGATGCTGCATGATTACATACAGTGTTTATAATATATTTAGTTTTTTATACGGGGGTCTTTTATTGTACTAATGTATATAACACTGTTAAGTGTTACAGATACCAGTATGTATTCGGCATCATCTAACGGTTTACTACAATCCGTCGCCTACGATTCTGAGCAAGGAGGCATTCTGGCCAGTGCGAGGAGCTGTCCGATACGAGGTTACCCCCCGGGTAATCCCGTATACGGATACGATGGAACTTCCCATTTCAGCCAGTAGCCCTCCTATAGGATTACATACCGGCCCAGAGGAGCTAAGCACATGATCCTGACTAGTGCAGAGGCCTATATACCTGTGTATATCCTTTAGAGGATGAGCATGTGTTCCCAGCGGAGGAGCATCCATTACCTCCTGTTGATTCACCTACTGCCATGTCTCTAGGGTATGTGGCTGACTCTGATCCAGAGGAGGATTCGAAGGAGGATCCGGAGGAGGATTCTGAGGAGGAGGAAGCTGAGGAGGAGCATCTGGCTCCGGCCGACTCTGTTGTTGCACCCGTTGCTGACCATGTCCCCTCTTCTGAGGAGACAGAGCCGTTTGAGACCGATGAGTCTGCGGCTACACCACCATCACCACCAGCATGTCGTACCACTGCTAGGATATCTATCCGACCAAAGGCACCTATACTATTGCCACCTGAGGAGGAGGTCGAGAGACTTCTCGCCTTACCTACACCACCACCCTCACCACTCATCTCATTATCACCACCCTCTGCAGAGAACGCTTTGCTAGGTGTCTTAATCTGCCACGCACTTCCATCATCCACCACTTCCTAGATCTACCTCACCCATATGGTAGGTCCACTAACCCATGTGCGGTCGCACCCTAGCTTTAGAGCTGCCATATGTAAAATTAAGAGTTCCTCACCCTACCAACACCCGTCCCGCAAATCATTACTAACTACCATCACCTCACTAACTACTCTACCATCATCACACTTCCACACTACCATACTTATTGTTCATACCACCAGTCGGACCGACTAGAGAGGATATTCTTAGCACGAAACATACACCTCGTAAGAGGTTATGCGTCTTACTACTCCCACATCGAGATATGAGGTGGGGGAGAGTTCGACTGTTGTCCCTAGGTCTACTGGAGGTCGTAGGGTAAATTATGGGTTTGTCGGCACTTTGGATGCCAAAGCCAGACGACAGAGAGCTGAGGCAGTCGGCTATGGGATCAACGATACTTAGGTAGACCCAAGAGAGACTGCCGAGGAGGTTGCACCAGTGACCCTCGAGGGAGTCAACATTAGGGTTGATGAGCTTGCTATAGTGCAGGCGCAGGGGAACCCCGTGGACATCTATGCTAGTGATTGAGGATAACCAAGGATCGACTGACTCAGAATACATCAGCGTTGAGGCATTGGCGATGTAGGCAGAATACCAACTATAAGACTGCACCAGACTCTTAGATCAGGTAGGCTCTAGTCTCCCGAGAGGTTTGGCTCACTTATGCGGATTAGTTCGGCTGTCCACTATGAGCTACTAGGGATACAAGACACACGTTTGGAGCTGGATCACCGTATGGGATGTGTTGGATTCATTGGATAGCTAGCTGGACTGCCTAAAAGTTCTCATTACTGCAGGGTCATTTGGCGAACAGGCTCTATAAGAGAGATCCGAGCACTTCAGTAGAGGACAAGGCTCTTGCGGATGTTCCCGAGCGGCACGTTGTAGTTCCTAGGTTATTTTTCCATAGATTCTTTGTAGCGGCTAACGTTATTACTGTGTTTCTATCTCCAGCTAGAGCGGTAGTAGGACTTGTATTTTTTTTATTTCTTGTATCAAACAAATCATGTATGTTTTCCAACTATATAGGAGATGTCGTATTATGTTATGTTGATCTCAATTCTGCGCGTGTGTGTAATAATGTATGTTTTATAAATCACTATGTGATGTGTTGTTTATTATTTATATTTGTTACCCATGTCATGTTGTGATGTTATGAAACAATTCACGTATTTTATTGTTGTGATTTAGAACAATATGCCACCAAAAAGAACCTTTGCTGCTACAAAAACTGCAAGGGCTGCTGCTGCTACTACGGCTGCTACCCCAATGACTACTGCTGCTATTGAGCAATTGGTCGCTGACAGAGTTTCCGCGGCACTTGCTAACCATGACACTCTTCGAAACAGCACGAATGGTCATGGCGATGGAAGCCACAATTCTGGCACTGGAACCAGAGGGGCTACGCGCACTCTACGTGAGTGTACGTATAAATATTTCCTGAACTGTCATCCACTTAACTTCAAGGGTACGGAAAGGGTAGTTGTGTTATCCTAATGGTTTGAAAAGATGGAATCAGTGTTCTACATAAGCAACTGTGATCCAGAGAACCAAGTTAAGTTCGCAACTTGCACTTTCATTAGGAATGCCCTTACTTGGTGGAACTCTCACAAGAAGGCGGTTACACAAGATGTTGCTTATGCCATGGACTGAAAGGCATTAAAGAAGTTGATGACGGTCAAATACTGCCCAAGGGGCGAAATCAAAAAGTTGGAAATCGAACTCTGGAACCTAAAGGTAAAAGGTACTGATATCCTGAGCTACACTCTGCGTTTCCAAGAGCTTGCATTGAAGTGTGGACGTATGTTTCCCGAGGAACATGATGAGGTTGAGAAGTATGTGAGTGGACTTCCTGATATGATCCGGGGAAATGTGATGTCATATCGACCCTAGATAATGGAAGAGGTAATCGATTTTACCAATGATCAGATGGACCAAAAACTCATCATTATTTCTGAAAGGCAAGCTGAGCAGAAGAGGAAGATAGAGTTTAATGCTGGGAACAATCAGGGGTACCAACAACAAAACAAAAGACAGAACACTGGGCGAGCTTACACTGCTGAGACTGGTGAGAAGAGGGAGTACACTGTGTCATTGCCCTTGTGTACAAAATGCAACTATCACCACAAAGGGCCATGTGCTCTCAAATGTAACAAATGTAAGAGGATCGGCCATTTGGCTCATGACTGCAGGAGTTTCGGTCCAAACAATAATAATAACAATCGTGGGAACTCCGGAGCAACTCAAAATGCCGCTACTTGCTATGAGTGTGGTGTTCAAGGGCACTTCAAGAGGGACTGCCCTAAGTTGAAGAATGGAAACCGTGGTAATCAATGTGGGAACGACAATGCACCAGCTAAGGTTTTGTGGTGGCAATGGGGAATAAACCCGAAAACTCTAACGTTGTTACGGTACGTTCCTTCTAAATGATTACCGCTATGGTTCTATTCTATTTGATTACTGGTGCGACATGGCGATTTTGTATCAGTAATTAGCTCATTTGATTGTTATCACACCCGCTACAATAGACATTATTACGATGTTGAACTAGCCGGCGGGAAAATAATTGGGATAAACACTATCGTTCGGGGTTGTACATTAAACCTCTTAAACCATCCCTTTAACATTAACTTAATTCCCGTAGAACTTGGTAGCTTCGACGTCATAATCAGCATGGATTGGTTATCAAAGTACCATGCGGTTATTGATTGTGCCGAGAAGATCGTTCGTATTCCCTAGGGAAGTAAAACCTTAATTGTCCATGGTGACGGGAGCAATCATGGACAACGGACTCGTTGAACATCATTTCATGCACCAAAACTCATAAATACTTGTTGAAAGGACACCATGTCTTTTTAGCCACAATATTACAAACAAAGGAGACTGATGAACAGGTCTGAGAGAGATGTGACTTAAGGACGTCCAATCGATCGAGATTTTACTAAGGTATTTCAGAAGAGTTGCTGTTCTTCACGACTCGTCAAGTGAATTCAAATTGATTTGATGCCTGGTGCTTGCACCCTATAGAACGAGCTATCGTATCGATTGGCTCCTTCTGAAATGAAAAAATTGTCGGAGCAACTGCAAGAACTGTCCGACAAGGGCTTTATAAGACCCAGTTCATCACCTTGGGGAGCTCCGGTCTTGTTTGTCAAAAAGAAGGACGGATCAATTCCGATGTTGCATCGACTACTGGAATTGAATAAACTGACGATGAAGAATCGTTATCCTCTCCTAAGGATTGATGATTTGTTTGATCAACTACAAGGATCAAGTATTTACTCGAAGATAGACTTACGGTCGGGTTATCATCAGCTTAGAGTGCGAGAAGAGGATATTCCGAAGACGGCATTTAGGACTCGGTATGGTCATTACGAATTCCAAGTGATGCCATTTGGTTTGACAAATGCACCTGCGGTATTCATGGACCTCATGAACCGAGTGTGCAAACCATACTTGGATAAGTTTGTAATTGTCTTTATCGACGATATACTCATTTATTCAAAGAACAAGAAAGAACATGAAGAACACCTTAAGGCAATTCTAGAACTGCTTAAAAAGGAGGAGTTATATGCTAAGTTTTCAAAATGTGAATTTTGGATTCCTAAGGTACAATTTCTCGGTCACGTGATTGACTGTCAAGGCATTCACGTGGATCCTGCCAAGATCGAATCTATTAAAGATTGGGCGTCTCCTAAAACACCAACGGAGATTCGTCAATTTTTAGGTCTTGCCGGTTATTATCGGAGATTCATAGAAGGGTTCTCAAAGATTGCTAAGCCAATGACCAAGCTTACCCAGAAGAAAGTCGCCTTCGAATGGGGTGACAAGCAAGAAGCATCTTTTCAGACATTGAAAACTAAGTTTTGTAGCGCACCTATCTTAGCTCTCCCTCAAGGAGCAGAGAACTTCATTGTTTATTGTGATGCGTTTAATTATTGCGATTGGGTGCAGTGTTGACTTGAAAAACGGAAAAGGTGATTGCTTATGTTCACACCAGTTGAAGATCCATGAGAAAAATTATTAACTACTATGATTTTGGAACTTGGTGCAGTGGTGTTTGCTTAAAAATTTGGTAGACTACTACTGTACAGACCAAGTGTACGGTGTTCAGGGATCATAAGAGCTTACAACACACTACTTAACCAAAAGGAGTTGGAATATGAGTGCCGCGTTGTTGGTTAGTGCAGTGATTACGGATTGTGAGATTCCGTTATTTCACACGGGGAAAGCATGTTGTGGCTGATGCTTTGAGAGGAAAGAGCGAAGGAAACCATTAAGAGTGCGAGCCTTAGTTATGACTATTAGCTTGGATCTTCCCAAAACAAAAATTTAAAATGCTCAGACGAGGCACAGCATACGAAATCTTAAGAACGAAGACGTAGGGGGTATGATCAGGAAGGACCTACCAAAGGAGAGGTTGGAACACCGTACGGACGGAACCCTATGTTTAAATGGTAGGAGTTGGTTGCCATGTTATGGAGACATAAGGACCGTGATCATGCACGAGTCCCACAAATCAAAATACTCTGTCTATCCAGGTTCGGACAAAATGTATCAAGACATGAAAAAGCTAATTTTAGTGGGCCCAATACTGAAGCAACGACATCACCACCTGTGTTGAGCAATTGTTCTAAGTGCTGCCAATATCAAGCTGAACATCATAGACCATGGGATTGTTGGTACAACCACTGATACATGGAATGGAAGTGGGAACAATATCACCATGGATTTTGTCACCAAGCTTCTAAGTCACCACAGGGTCATGACACATTTTTGGGTGATTGTAGACCGACTCACTAAATCTGTAATATTTACGCCAATGAGAGAAACTGACTCTATGGAGAAGCTGGCAAGGTTGAACATAAAGGATGTAGTTGCGAGGCATGGGATACCTGTCTCAATCATCTGTGACCGTGACCCTAGGTTCGCATCACATTTTTGGAGATCACTTCAAAAGGCTTTGGGTACTAGTTTGGATATGAGTACTGCGTACCATCCAGAAACTGATGGACAAAGCGAGAGAACCATCCAAACCCTTGAGGGATTTGCTACGTGCTGCAGTGATCGACTTGGAAAAGGGTTGGATAATCATGTTGCCATTAGTCGAGTTTCATACTACAACAGTTATCTCGCTAGCATCAAGGCAATACCATTCGAGGCACTTTACGATCGAAAGTGTCGTTCACCTGTTTGTTGGGCCGAAGTCGGAGAAGCTCAACTCACCGGTCCAGATTTAATTCAAGAAACGACTAAGAAAATCATCTAGATCAAGCAAAGGATTCAAGCAGCTCGTGACCGGCAAAAGAGTTACGCCGACTTAAAGCATAAGCCGATGGAGTTCCAAGTCGGGGATAAGGTTATGCTCAAGGTTTCACCTTGGAAAGGGGTCGTACGTTTTGGCAAATGGGGGAAGTTAAACCCTCAATATGTTGGACCTTTCAAGGTGTTAGAAAGGATCGGACCCGTTGCTTACAAGCTGGAACTCCCTCAAGAATTGAGCAGGGTTCACAATACATTTCATGTATCCAACTTGAAGAAATGTTATTCCGACGAACAATTAGCTGTTTCGTTGGAAGGACTACATGTTGATGATAAACTTCAATTTGTGGAAGAGCCTGTTGAAATTATGGAACGGGAGATCAAACGATTAAAGCGAAGCCGTATACCACTCATTAAGGTTCGCTGGAACTCTAGGAGAGGTCATGAGTTCACATGGGAACGTGAAGATTCATTCAAAAAGAAATACCCACATCTCTTCACAAATTAGGCGTTCTCATCCACTACAACATCTTAAGCCTTAAGGACAAGGCTCATTTAACCGGGGAAGACTATAACACCCCTCCCTTTTAGGTTATATTTCGATCTTAGTTTATTCGTGCTCTTTTATTTACTAGGATTGTGTAGATACTCTCATATAAACATCATTAGAAAAATGGTGCGTGCGATTAAACGTTGCCGTAGGGTAAGCCTAAACCTAATGGGACGATTTGCTTGAACGTTGCTTTCGCCGTCATTTTTTAGTCTCTCGTAAGGTATGTCGCATGGTTGCAGTTTACAATTTTGATCATCGTAGGAACCATTCCTTTTGATCAATCAAACCAAGATTAACTTTGTAAAATAAGGAAAAGACAAAATCCAATGTAACAACTATAAACCAAGTAGTCTAATAAATAATACCTTAAAGAAACCAAGTAACACTAGATAAAAGCTTTAGAAATCCCAAGAATCCAGCAATATTCGGCTGTTAGGAGAATGGCATACATTTATCCAAATTGAACTCTCAAAACCATTGGATAAAAGCCCACACCCCTTTTTCCTTGTAAACCCTCACACCAGGCGTGCCCACTTTTCTGGTTCCTATTCCCAACATCCTAAATTCATACAACAATCAAATAGTACTCCACTTTTTAACACTGTGTCAAGATACTTACCCCAAATGCATTAACATAAGCATGTGACTACCATGTTGACTAGTAAAACTACCCTACCTGTGTGTATAAATAAGATGGCACCTCATTCTTGTTTGTCACAAACCAACACACGTTCAACCTCTACAAAACTCACTCCTCACTCACTCTTGTTTTCCTGGTAAATCACAGCAAGCCCACACCATCCTATATCCATCATATATTAATTGAGTAAAACCCTAAAAAGAAACCCTAATCCTAAATTAGTCCCTCCTGGTGTACGCCTCTAATTCGAAGCACAAGCAAGCAGGGTGATCTTTGGTGTTCACAAGGACGTCAGGGGGTAACAATCATTGGGGGACGAGTGGTTTTAGAAGGGAGGTCGCAAAACAATAAGGGTTAAGCAACTTAGGGTTTTCGTCGAGTTAAATCCTAATCACATGATCTCTTCAAAGTCCTTGTGAGTTTTAATCCTACCATTATTTGTATGCTATATATGTTCGTTAGTGGTGCTTGAGAAAAACACATGTAGAAAAGTTAACATAAAAATCAGTTTTTAAAATTTTGCATACTCTCTGATGTGCGGAAAGAATACAAGTCGTGCCATAGTTTTGGGTGTGATCATTTTGGTTAAGCTTTCGAAACACACCATTTAAGTACCCCGGGATAAGCACACTTCATTCCTAATGGTCTATCAGGAACCTACTAGTCGAAGTAGGGAATAATATGTTCACAGCCCACTTGTTATTAACACACTACTAATGGGTAACTTTGGGGATTTAGTGCGACTAGTAAACGAACCTCATAAATCAAAAACTTAATCTCGCATTGTAGTTGACCTATTGTAGTCTAAGTAGCAACTCGACTCGCTGAAAATGATTGAGTAGCGAATAAGATAGGACATATTGAAAATAAATGAAAACTGCCAGGTCTCGCCACTTTTGTAACACAGCCATGATGGGTCTACTTTAAGCCTCGTTTTGGCCTACTTAGACTTAGGCGTAAAGATAAAAAGCAGGGGCATTCTATAGTCGACCTGGCATGCTATGTTTAACAATTTAAATCAAGAAAAATGGCTGAGAAATGAGCTCGCAATTTGGACCCAAAGTTAGTACTGCTGCCACGCAGTTAATGCTGCTGGCACGCAGTTAATACTGCTCGACACCCCTTACTTTGTACTCAATTTCGACCCTCTAAACGACCTCTGCCCCCAAAACTTATAAAAGGTATGTTGAAATAGACCTAGCCTAGTTTTCAAAACTACTTTTACTTTGTTTTAATGTTAAGTAACGAATCCACAAATTGACTCCAAAATCTGGACACGCAAACATTAACAGTTGAAATAACTCAATTATATTCTAAGTCTGGAAAGCAATGTTGCGACCCACACATGTTTAGCACTATTTTTAACAACTTAAACGACGTTTTTAGACGAAACTCATTTAACGAAAGTTGTAGGTTTCACAGCTAAGTTTTCAAATATACTTTTACTTTTCATTAGTGTTAACTAACGAACCTATAAACTAGTCAT
>BQNB010022931.1:0-62398 GCA_026074375.1 Tanacetum coccineum | reverse complement strand
ACATATAAATTTAATAACAACACTTTATATGAACATATCAAGTTTCACAAGTTTCGCATAAAATCAAACAACTAAAACATGTAACAAATAATGACTATTTAAACAAGTTTGCATGATAGTATATTTTCAATAAAAAATGCAACCCAAATTTAAAAACATATAAAAACTCACCTCGAAAAATAAACGATAGGTATTATATGTTCTCCTTTAATATTCTCATCAAATTAACCCATGTAAGTTCTTATTTCGTCTAAATCCATGTGTGCTAAAACCCTTCTTAAGCAACCAATCAATAATTTTCTTCTTGTGCCCTTTATATCTCCACACACGTCTACTCTAACATAAATGTCTTTTTTTTTTCTTTCTGAGCCCTTAGTAACACTCATTTTTTGCCGTCACGTCAGCACCATATCAGCATAACACCAACACCACTCCTCTTATCATAACACCAAATAACACCACTCACCTCTTTATTTTCATAACACCCCCTAAACAATTATTTCATTCATTAAATTCAAATACACATAACAATACTAAAAAAACACACATTAAAAAAAATCCGAAATTTAAAAAAAAATACGTCCCGGCGACTAATCTTCTTCCGATGCTTCTTCAACTTCGTGTCAAATATTGTTCATAAGGTTTTGTTGGAGACTAATATAACGGATACTTACAGTGATCATCAAAATAATCGGCCCGTAGACGTCTTTCGGCATCTTCACGGTCACGGAAGATCGGGGTACGGGTCAATCGTGGTTGAGCTTCTTGTTGTAGTAGCCATTCGTGATACTCGGTAGCTTTTTGTAAATAGAATGCGTCGGTTTCCTCATCGATATCAAAAACGGTTCGACCAATTTGATTTTGATTCATTGTGAAAGAGTTTGTAATGTGTTTTTTTGTTGTAAATGTGTGTTTTTTTGTGAGAAAATAATATAGAGGTATTGGAGTATTTATAATGAGTTGTGTGGGGGGGGGGCAAAATGAATTTTTTTTTTGAAAAAATAGCCGTTAGGGGTGTTTTTTGTAAATTTATTAATTTTTTTTTATAAAACTAGCCGTTAGGGGGTTTTTTGTAACTTTTCAAAAATAAGGGGGGAAATTAAAAACAGCTATATAGCCGTTGGAGGGGGCAAAACGATTTTTTTTTAAATACACCCCAACGCACGTTGGCCGGCCAACGCCGAGCCCAACGGCGTTGGGCAACGCCGGCTTGCGGTGTAGTAACGCCGGGCAACGCAGCCCAACGCCGTTGCCGGCGTTACTACACCTAGGTCTCTTAGTGAATCAACATTTAGTTTGAAATCTGACCACTTGATATCTCCTCCAATTTTTCTTTTTAACTCTGACCTAGCGTTTAGTTTGTACCTATGAGAAGAATTGCAACAGTGATATCTATTCTTTTGGTTGGGCCGGCAGTTGGACTCCTTACGAGTCGGACATGATAAACATCTCACGTCAATTTTCATGTACCATTTCCAATTTACACCCTTCTTCTCACTTTTTGTCACAAAAATCATGTAAGTTTTATAAATATTTAAAATCTACAATATTAATTAACATCTTAATTTTTCGGGTTGTTACACATGTATTAGTTGACATTTAACATCATGGTAGCAGGTACCGCTATTCACGCATATGAATAAAGAGTTAACTACATTTTTGGTCCTTGTGGTTTACCGGGTATAACAGTTTTGGTCCAATAGTTTAAAATGTAACGGATTCAGTCCGTTTTTAATCGACCCGTAACACTTTTGGTCCAAACGTTAATTTGACTCACTTTGACCGTTAACTCTGAGGGCAAATTTGTCTTTTCATGTTTTCTATTAAAAAAAGCAATATACACCTGCCACCCACTCACTCACCCACCCACAAAATCTTATAAAAAATGACACCATAACCATGCTCAGATCTATCAAAACGTCACCCCCACCATTAGCGACTAGCAACAGTAGGCGGATGACGGAGGCTAGCACGACAGAGAGCGGCAGAGAATGACGATTGGATTTTTTTTTTTTTTTTTTGTGTTTTATTATGTGTTTGTGTTTGTACAAAAGTAGATGAAAACTTTTGAGATTCTATTTGTTTGATTGTGTGTTTATTAACTCAAATTATGAGTTTTCGTTTTTTATTTAATTTAGAGGTTCAATTAGTTTTTATTGTTGAATCGTAGGGTTTCATGTGATGATGTGATAAAGGTGTGTTAAGTTTGTATGTGATGATGGGAGTTTAAAACTGGATGTGTTCTTGCTCAAAAGAAAAAAGGCAAAGCTTTTGTTTGTTTGGAATGAATATAACACAAGGATAAGGAAGTTTATGAGGAAGACAGGATGATCCATTGACCTCATGCTAGAATGGGATTACCTTTGATAAGTCAAAAACAAAAAATTGAATGCTTTTAATGTCAAAGTTAGGTCATTTTGCTAGAGAGTGTCGGATTTGCTAAATCCAGGAAAAACAAAAGCAAATGTCGTAATGAAAAGAAGGATTGTGGCTATTGAAGATTCTAATAAAAGCCTTGGTGGCAACAGACAACAATGAAGATATTGATTGGACCAAGGAATTTGATGCTGAACCAGTGACATATGCTATGATGGCACTAACTGGAGTCGAACAAGATGATTGGAGCATAGAGTTTGATGCAGAGCACATGCACTTTGGACAAGATGGACTTGATGATTTTGACTGGAGCAACAAAGTTGATGATGCACCAGTATCTCTGGCTTTGATGGCTACAAACTCAGAGGTACCTTACTGTTCCAAATGTAGTAAGTCTTATAAACTGTTGCTTGAAAACTATCAAAAAGAAAGAGATAATTTTCAAAGAGCTAGGACTGAATACTAGGATATCAATGAGCTTAGAGTCATTAGAGGTCATGCTTACAACACATGAAAAGAGTGAATATGCATGGGGTGATTAAGTATGAACAAATGGAATTATGACTTAAAGTAAGAGATTTGAAACTAGAAGGAAAAACGCTGCAAATGAATTAGATCAAGCTTAAAAGAACGAGATGATTTCAAAGTAAAACTTGACAAAATGGTCAAATGTTTCTGTACTTCAAAACGAAGTCCTAAACAACAAAAGATATGTGTCTGATAAGTCTGTATAGGTTTGGGATTGAGTCTAGTAATAGTATGGAAAGTGACATTTCATCTGGGGATGAAACTTTGACTGATTCTACATATGAAAACTTCAAAAGAGAAAAGGCCTACAAAGCAGTACCTCCACCTACAGGTACAATTATTCCACCTAGGGCAAATGTCTCCTTTACAGGGATAGATGAACTAGCCATTAGGAATAAAGTGTTAATCAAGAGAAATTAAAATCTAGGGGGTCAATCACATTGCTAGAAATAAAGTATAATTGAAGATTGGTGTTGAGAGTGATGAGAAGAGACTGATGTTTCAGAAAGTTCAAAAGGAACTGCTTTTAACTCAGAGAATAGCGAAACATCTTTGAAAACAGTCACCAAACAGTCAAAACAGTGTTGGTCAAGAATCTAGGACAAAGGGACTTGGGGTACGGATATATCAAAAATTACAAGAAAACAGTCAAAAACGGGCAAGCACGGACACGAGAATCAGAAGAGTACAAAAAGAAGCTAAAGAATAAAAGCCGGAAGCAAAGCCAGGAAAAGTCAAACCCCCAGTCAAAATGGTCAAATCATGGTCAACAAAAGTCAACAAGACCCAAAATATTCCATTTTCACCCTCCAAGTTTCACTAAAGTCCAAATTTAGCCCCTCACCTCTTATTGGGCCTTAAAAACCTTAATGGGCCCAAAAACCCCATACCCGGATCCTAAAGCCCACTTCCCTTTAATATAAACCACAAGGGCCAAACTTGAATATTTCCAAACTTCTTTTATAACTAAAAAGAGTAAAAAGAAAGAGAGGGACTCAAATTGCCAACTCCCCAAACTTTAAACTGAATTTACCCGTTTTATAAAAAACGCGCGAATCCCATTTACTATTCACCCGTTGTCCCCATCTTTACCCCACAATCAAAACAAGGGGCTTTCTAAAATCAAGGGACAAAATGGTCAATTCTTGAGCTCCTAATCAAGATAGAAGGGAGAGATTAGTCAAATCAAGTGATCTCACTAGCTCACACTCAAGAGGAGACACGTCAGCAATGGTGAAAGCACAATGGAATGTGGGTTTTTGTGCTAAAACACTCACAAAAGAAGCACAATGTCATCAAAAAGGGAATGACACGCTGGCAATCTTCAGGTGTCCACACAATGATCCAACGGCTTACAATAGCCCTCAAATGATTGAAGAAATGATTGGCTAAGATTGAAAGATTGGAGAGCAAGGCAAGAGGGTCTGGAAGCTTCACCAAATGGCTATAAATAGAGCCTCACTCTTCACACACACGTAGTAGCTTTTAGGACTAGTTTTTAGCTTAATTTTACTTTAAATTTTGTAATTTCCATTTAAATATTGTAAGCAAACTTTTTATTAATGAAATGCAGTTGTTTTTAATCTCTCAAAATCTCTCTAATTCATAATCTCTCATTTTTCTTATTTAGAATTAAGCTAAAGCTCAATAAGCCCTTATAAGCTCTAATAAGCTCTCAAGAGTCTATAAGCTCTTGATTTGAGCTTAATTAGCCTTAATCATACTTTAAACCTATAAAATCAGCTTAAATTCTAATTACCTTTGGATTTGGACTTATAAGCTTATGGAAGGGGGATCTAAAAGGGAAGGATCCCCAAGGACTTATACCATAGCTTATTAATAAGCTAGGGAGCTTGTAGCTGCTGGTCCTTTTGGTGTATGCTAAAGGTAAAGTAAGTTTCTCTTTTCCTTTTTCTCTAATTTCAGTTTAAACTGCTTAGTTATAGCTTATATGCTTATTATTGCTTATTTGCTTATTCTCTTTGCTTATTAGTACTTATTTGTGTTTAGTTTAGCTTAATAATCTTAGATGTTCATCTGTTTTTGCTTTTGATAGTTTAGATCTTTGTTTTTCATATATTTGGCATAAAACTCATAAAAAAACCAAAAATATTAATCTTTGATTTCTAGTTAAATTCAGCTGTTAATTCATGTTTATTAAGCTTGTTTTAAGCTAAAAATCATCTGGAAGTTAATACTTGTTCATTAGATTTTACTTTAAAAGCTTTTCTCAAAACTGTCAAGTTTTGAAAGGGGTGTTTGGCATAAGCAAGTTTGACCATCTAAAGTCAAAAGTTTTGTGCAAAACCTTTTGAGACAACTTTGAATTTAGTAAAAAACATTAGGAATTGAGTTCTCATAAGTTAGTTTTAGAAATTAAGAGAATTTGAGCTTATATTAAGTGTGCCAGCACCAGGGGAATTTTCCTTCAAATTTCACTTGTGCAAATTTTGATCTAAGCTTTCAAAGGCTTAGATCTTTGATTGATAGTTTTACGTACCTATAAAATATATAATAAAAATACTACTTAGGTAAATCCCAACTATTCACCTTTATCTAAGGTAAAAAGTTAAAACTTACAAAAATAATATAATATATATAATATACGTATGTTTAAACCGGGCAAGTATGATCACCCGGGTCGTTATCCCCAACGACTAGTGAAATTGAAACCACGTTTAGGTTCGGATCCTGATTTGAATGAAGCAAAGATATTTTGGATAAGCTATTGCTACGAAATTAAGAAGCAACAAATAATGACAATTAAGCAAATAAACAAATTTTAAATCCTAAAAATGTAAACTAAAATTTTACTAGATAAAGAAAAATTGCCGAAGATTATTAAAAACAAAAGCCCTAATTTTTATCTTTTTATAAAAGTTTAATTAAACTAATTAAAAATCAAACCTAAATACTAATTAAAATTAATAAACCTAATTAAAAACTTAACTAAGGACTAATGGTGCAAAAACCTAAGAAACTAACGGGGAAACTAACAAACTAACGGAGGGACTAACTGAAAAACAATTAAAATCGAAAAGTTACACTTTCTACCCTGAGAATCTATCCCGACAACAAACTAAGGCCCGAATTAAGGTGAAATTTGAAAAGTGCTTAAAATGAAAAACTCAAAGAAGCAAAGTTGTAAAGGAAGACAGGGGGAACAAGATTAATAAAGGCTACTTGGGCTGAAACTCACAAATAAGCTCTCAAAGAGCTTATCTTTAAGCTGTTACAGAAAGGAGGGCTTATCCCTTGGTTTTAGAAAATAAGCTATAAAAAACTCAAAACTAGATCAAAATGAAAAAGGAAAGAAGTTCTAAAGAGCTTATGATATGCTTAATCTATAAATGAAAAGAAACTAAAGCTTAAACTACTTTTATGCTACTGAAATTGATCATGAAATAAGCAAACTCAGGAAATAAGCAAAGAAACACAAACTTCAAATAAGCTAGAGAACTAAATAAGCTGAACTAGACTTTGAAACTTAAAAGACAACTTAAACTACTTATTATCCATCAAATTAAGCTATAAAATCTAGACTTATAAGCTAAATTAACTGATTAAGATCCTGAGGACTCTAAGTACTGTTTTTGGCTTTTTAACTTTTTTGACAGCAATATTAAGCTAAGACAATAAGCTAGAAAATGAAATTAAAGACTTAAACTATATTAAGCTATATAAAAACTTAAATTCGACTAAATTTGATAAGCTAAATCCTAAAATAACCTATCTAAATTAAGCTAAGAACACAGCAGTACTAACTGAGGTTAGTACTGCATAGTGTTGTTAAAAAGTTTCAGCAGTACTTTACTGAGAAGTACTGCTGCTGGTGCAATTTTGATTTTGAAACTAAATAAGCAATGAAATAGCTAGAAAATGAAAACTAAATCTAAATTAAGCTAAAATAAACTTAATTCTAATGAAATTAAAGCTAAACAGTACTAACTTGTGAAAGCGGAGTACAAACTTTAAGGTGTTAGTACTGGTAGTGCAAAGGTTCAGCAGTACTAACTATGGTTAGTACTGCTAGTGTAAAATCAAGGGTGCACTAAACCAAACACTACTTAACCATTATGACAGAGTTGAGAATAGCTTTTTAACGAGAATCTAATGAACTAGTACTAAATACCAGATTAAAATCTAGCTTAAACAAAACTTAGCAATCATGATTGACAACTAGAATATGCTTTAAATCTACGATCTAAACTATTTAAACTAATATTTTTGGATTTTATGAGTTTTTATGACAGAATTTAATAACTAAAGATCTATAACTACTTAAGCAAAAACAGATGAAGACAAACAACTAATAAGTACTAAAAGAGACATTTAAACACTAATAAGCAAAGAGAATAAGTAATTAAGCAATATTAAACTAAAACTAAGCAATTTAAACTGAATCTTAGAGAAGAGTTAAAAGAGAAACTTACTTGATCCTTTAGCTAAACAAAAGGAACCAATAAAGGCAGCTACAAGCTCTCTAGCTTATGAATAAGCTAGAGTATAAGTCCTTGGGATCTCTTCCAAGGTAAGATCCTTCCAAAACCTTAATCCAATAAGATCCTGTAAAGTTAAACTAATTAAAGGTTTAGATAAGATTAATTCTGAATTCAAATAGCTCTATTTCAGCTTATAGACTGAAAGAGCTTTTAAATGAGCTTATTAGCTTATGAGACAACTTAGCTTATTAAGAGAGCTTATGACTTAAAAGAGAGCTTAGAAAACGGAATTTAAAACATTAAAAACTGAATTTCATTAACTGAAAAAGCTGATTACATTAAAAGGAAAGATTACATTTAAGAAATAAAATACGAAATACTAAAAATTACATAAAAACTTGATTAAAAAGGAAAGACTTAAAAACACGGATCCCTTTTCTTTGTATTTTATTTGTGTGTGAGAATGAGGCCTTTTTCTAGTCGCCAAGCTGATAGTTTTCTAGGTCCCCACCACCCCCCCCCCCCGACCATCTTGCCTTGCTCTCCAACCTTCATCTCTGCCATTCATTTCTTCAATCATTGATCTAAGTTGTGGACGTTGGATCTAAATTTGTGGACACTGAGGATTGCCAGGCTGGGACATTCTTTTGATGTGATCGTTTTGTGTTAGTTTTTGTGGTGAGGTTTTGCACAAAACCCACATAAATTTGTGCTTCTTTCATTGATTGCGTGGCTCTTCTTTAATGAATCCTTTGATAAAGACTGATTTGACCCTGGGTTTGTGATGTAGACCTCTTGAATTGACTTAAGCACCCTCTAATTTTTCTTTGCCCCTTGTTTTACCATGGGGGTGAAATGAAGAAGACGATGAATAGTAAATGTGTTTCCCGCCCCTTCTTTGACAGTTAAAACTGTTGAACTTTGGGAAGGTTTACACATTTGGCCCTTGTGTTCTTTTTTCTTCTTTCCTTGATTATAAAAGGACTTTCGATTATTGCAAAACTGGCCCTTGTGGTTAGTTATGAGTGGAAAGTGGGTTTTGGATTGGGCTTTGACTGGGGCTTGACATTCTTGGCTTCGGCTTTGTACTCTTCTGATTCTCGTGTCCGTGTTTGCTTGTTCTCGACTGATTTCTTGTGATTTTTGACTTATCCATACCTGCATACACAAAACACAAATACAAGCATATTTTTGCCATTTTTGGTCTGTTTTGGGTTTAATTGGGTTATTTTAGGTATAAATGGATATGTGTATTTTACACTTATCATGGCCACCGGCGGATGGGATGATGGTGGCAGAGGAGATGATGGTGGCAGATGAGATGAGGTGGTGATGGGAGGTGTGACAGGGTTTGGTGTTAAAGAAGTGACAATAAGAGAGCGGTATCATAACTTGGCAACACCAAGTTTTTACTGCCACGTCAGCGCCACATCAGCATAACACCAACACCAACACCACTCCCCTAATCATAACACCAAATAACACCACTCACCTCTTTATTTTCATAAAACCCCATAAACAATTATTTCATTCTTTTAACAAACTAACCATTTCATTCATAAAATTCAAATACACATTACAATACTAAAAAAAACATACATTAAAAAAATACCGAAATTTTAAAAAAATACTCCCCGGCGACTAATCTTCTTCCGATGCTTCTTCAACTTCGCGCCAAATATGGTTCATAAGGTTTTGTTGGAGACTAATATGCGTATCTTTGTCTCTTAATTCTTTTGCTTTACAACGTTGGGTTTGACATCGATCGATCCACACTGTTTGCAGTGACCTTGCAGGATTAGAATACACATGTTTCCAGTCAACAACCGACATATTTTGATCTTCTAAAATCATGTTATGCATTATGATACCAGCATACATGATTCTACGTAATGTGTTGACTTCGTATGCACGGGCCGGTTGTTGAATAAGTCCCCAACGTCCTTGGAGAACACCGAAAGCACGTTCGACATCTTTCCGTGCACTTTATTGACGCTGTTTAAAGTACGTATGCTTCGGATCAGTTGCAGCCGTGAATGGTTTGACGAAACTTGCCCACTCCGGGTAAATTCCATCAGCCAAGTAATACCCATTACGATACTGAACTCCGTTTACCACATACGGAACCACAGGGGCTAAGTCATCTAATAGGTCGTCGACTACGGGAATTTATCTCTAAACATTAATATCGTTATTCGCACCCTCCATCCCATAAAACGCATGCCAAATCCACAGATCTTGCGAAGCTACAGCTTCAAGCATTATAGTAGGGTATTTTTTATCACCCCTACCGTATTGACCTTGCCATGACACTGGACAATTTTTCCATTCCCAGTGCATACAATCAATACTTCCAAGCATTCCCGGAAAACCATGAACATTGTTATGCTTTTGTTGTATTTTTACAACGTCTTCAAGTGTTGGCTTTCTTAAATACTTCGGCATATACAATTATATGATGCACATATTAAAGAAAAATAGAGCATCTCGTGCAGTATGCTCACTCATTTGCAAATATTCATCAAACGCGTCGGGTGTAGGTTGTTGCTGCCGTTATGCCATTTGGAGTTTTGGCAGCTGTTGCACTTCATAAGAGCACTAATACTCATTCGACCCGTACAATCGAGTCGAGATTTGAAGAAATGAAAATGTTGTGGGAGAGGATCGGCCGTATAACTTGAAATGCCATTGACAATTTTTAGAAAAAGTTTACGGCTCATACGAAATCTTCTCCGAAAATAGTATAACGGATACTTACAATGGTATCATCAAATTATACTGCAGTAGACAGTTTCTTTCGGCATCTTCACGGTCACGGAAGATCGGGGTACGGGTCAATCGTGGTTGAGCTTCTGTTGTATTAGCCATTCGTTTTTTTTTTTTTTTTTCCTGCATACTCGACAGCTTTTTGTAAATAGAATGCGTCGGTTTCCTCATCGATATCAAAAACGGTTCGATTTTGATTCATTGTGAAAGAGTTTGTAGTGTTTTTTGTTGTAAATGTATGTTTTTTTGTGAGAAAATAATATAGAGGTATTGAAGTATTTATAATGAGTTGTGTGAGGGGGGTAAAATGAATTTTTTTTAAATATAGCCGTTAGGGGCTGTTTTGTAAATTTTTTTAATTTTTAATTTTTTTTAATAAAACTAGCCGTTAGGGGGTGTTTGGTAACTTTTTAAAAATAAGGAG
This sequence comes from Tanacetum coccineum, assembly GCA_026074375.1. Lineage (NCBI taxonomy): Eukaryota > Viridiplantae > Streptophyta > Magnoliopsida > Asterales > Asteraceae > Tanacetum > Tanacetum coccineum. Next base: position 51,862 of record BQNB010022931.1, on the reverse strand, counting down.
GAAAATTAAAACTAGTATATAGCCGTTTGAGGGGGTAAATGAAATTTCTTTTTTTTTAAAATCCACCCCAACGTGGAGGGCCCAGCTCCAACGCGGACCCCAACGAGTTAGGCAACGCGCTAGCGGTGTAGTAACGCCGGCCAACGCCGTTGCCGGCGTTACTACACCTAAGCCTCTAAGAGGAAAAAAGTGGAAGATGAGTCTATAGAAATGAAGAGAAAAGAAGTGATTTTTATCACTTTTGTCTGAAAAAAAACAAACAGAAATGTCTGCGCGCCCGCAGACAAAAGAGGAGAAAAAGTGAAAAAGAAGTATATTGGAAAGAACAAACGAACCCTATGTCTTTTTCAGATATTTTGACATACCGTTACGTCCTATAATGTAGGGGTATTTTGTGTCTAAAACTTGTCCGAGTATGTCGTTTTGCATATATTTTGGCATACCGTCATGGGGTCATGTGCTACGGTTAGTGATTTCTTTAGAAATTTTTATGTATATGGATGATGTGTCTCCAATTCTTTATGTTACGTCTTTTAGCGTCTATCTTTATGTGTATGGCTAATTTGGTTTCAAATTCCAAGTATAAATTCTGTTTTCGGTTTTGACCCATAAACCGAACCGAACTAGAATTAGGTTTTCGGTTTGGTTCGGTTAAAAATAATTTCCGTTCGGCTCGATTTTCGATTATAGCGGAAAAAATAACAAAAAAACCCAAAAAAAAAATTCGAATAACCCGAATACCGAACCGATGAACACCGCTAACTAAAATCACTTGTTTTTGTAGTATATAAAAAATCAGATAGGCAGAGCTACATGTTTTTGGGGCACATGACCAAATTGTTGATAGCCCAGTTCTTTTTAAGAAAGGTTATACGCCACAAGTTAGCTTATAGCCCAATCCATAGTTTATGTACCTATTATTTGTTGCGAAAGTTTACAAATTGCCTTTTCCCGGTCTACATAATCTTAGGTAATTCAAAATTGGATCAACCACATTATAGATGCATTTTAGCTAATTGGATCAACCACATTGTAAGTTACAATTCCCACATATATTTCATTGCTTATATCAAGCATTGGGCTAAACATGCAAGCATTGCCAAGTTAAAAGACTTTTTATATGAAGAAGCATGATTGCTCGCGCGTTGCTGCGGAGCGTTACCTTTAAAAAAAAAAATTTGTTTGCTTAGCGTAGGCCGTTTTTTGATTGCGTAAGAGCTAGACTTTCCGTGTGTTGCGACGGGGACTTGTTTTTGTGCGACTTGATTACATAGTCTGCGCGTTGCCGCGGGGCATAATTTTTCGCGAATCCGTTTCGTATGAACATTGAGTGGGAATCTGTCCACACGTTGCGGCGGGCCTGACTTGTATGGAACACATGTTTTTTATTTCACTGACCATTTTTTTAACAATTACGGAATATTAAACTTCAACATTTTTTATAAAATCGTACGTATGTCAGAAGCATTGCAATATTGGGCTCGTTTTGTTCGCAATTCTAAGATCTTTCTGCAGGTATTTTTTTATCTGAATTAATCGGTAGATATGTGTTATATATTTGATAAATAAAATTTTTTATATAAAAAGTCATAAATAATTAAAAGTTGAGGGTACGTTTTGTAAACTTTTTTTTTCCTATTTATATTAAACTCCTAAATTTTTTTATAAAATCGTGCATATATCAGAAGCATTGCAATATTGAGCTCGTTTTGTTCGCAATTCAAAAAAAAATTCGCGGGTATTTTTTGATCTGAATGAATCGGTACAAATGTGTTATATATATTTAATAAATAAAGTTTATTATATAAAAAAGTCGTAAATAGTTAAAAGTTGAGGGTCCGTTGTGTAAATTTTCTTTTTTTTTCTCTTTATTGGACCTGGTAGAGTTTTTTTAATTTTTATTTTGGGCCGGCTAAAAATTCCTTTTCCCTTCATTTGAGGCAATAATTTGCACACTTTAGAATTTAATTGGGACACTCAAAGCTGTGCATCGAAACAGTTGTACAGTGTATCCATTGTGCTTTAACATATTGTAAATTGAAGTGTGTCAATCAAAAATTAAAGTTGCCTATCCTTTCCCCTTTTTTCCCCCCCAAAATTTTTTTTTGGGTCGTTGGGCCGTTGTTTTCGGCATGCCGAAACGACGGCGTATCTGTTTTCAGTCCCACTTCATTATAGATGCTTATACTAAAATTGAAAAGGTTAATAAAAGATGTTATGTAACGAGAAAGAACAGTGTCCGCGCGTTGCTGCGGGACAATTTTTATTTGTTTTTCAAAGATAATTAGTAATTGAATTATATAGGATTGGTAAATGAAGAAGTACTCAATTTGTGCCGAGATTCCTGACAAACGTTAAAACGTCACCGTAACAATAAAATTATAAATAAAAATTACTTTAATTAATTAAAAAAATTGAAATAATTAAAGGTATTTTTAAAAATTATTATGCAGGTTAAAGGTGTGTTTTGACAATTTTTTATTTCTTTTCTGTTAGCATATATTAAACTTCAACATTTTTTTTTATAAAACCATACGCACGTCTAAAGCATATCAATATTGAGCTCATTTTATTCGTAATCCAGAGGCTTTTATGTCGGTATACTTTTCATTTAAAAATCGCTACATATTTATTAGATATTGAAAATAATTTTTTGTATATTATAATGTCGTTATAATGTAATAATAAAAAAATTGAGGCTCTTAAATTCTTTTGTAAAAAAAAGTTATTTTTAACTAACACAATTTTCCCTCCTTTTGGGCAAAGTTTGTACGGGGTCATTTTTAAAACGACAGCTTCACCACACCACGTGTATAATTAAAGTTAGAAGGTGCATAAATAAGAGCCTAGGATATCTAAAGCCCACTACAGAAACAAAAGTTGCCCTCGGGCGTAAGTATGGGCTTTTGTCATTATCCGTAACGCTCTTTAAGATAGTATACAACTAGTATGATTTAGGTCGGAGGTGGAGATGAGGAGGATGAGACTTCTAGAGTGATATGGAAGCAGATGAGAGGTCGAATTTTAAAAAAAAATAAAAAAAGGACCTGAGCCAACCTCATCAGGCTTAAGTTAGCCCAACTATAAAACGACACATGTGTTGGTCGTTTTTGTTTTGCATTTTAGTATATATCATAATAGATTATAATTCAATTCAAGACTTTAAATGATTCGGCAGAACACTTTATTTCTCTTTGCTTAGAGTAATTTTCTATGTCTAGAATGCCTTGTGTTGTTGGTAGGGATGGCAATGGGTCGGGGAATTTCGGGGATCATGTTTCCCATTCCCATCCCCAATCTCAATATCCATCCCCATCCCCGGCAGGGATAAAAATTTCAATCCCATCCCCATCCCCATCGAGGACGGGGATCCCCATAGGAGAATCGAGGATTTTTTCCGCATGTATAATCAAGTCTTTTGTAATTATCCAACTTCATATATTTCTGCACTTAGCTACCGTAACATCCAACAAAGTATAATAAGCATTAAAATATAATATATGAATTAAGAAATTAAAGATACACATCTTCATAAATAATTTTGCATCCTTCATACATGCATCAAGAATTCAAAAAAAATAAGTGATTAGCATTAGCAATTGTGTTTCGAAAGGCTAAGGTTTTTATTTTTGATTTATATATGATAGGTAGAACGCTGGAAGATTGAAAAGTTTGGTACGAAATAATATCAAATAAATTATTAGGCCTCTAATATAAGTGGTATTTGAACTTAAGCTTTTCGGGTATGGGTTTCGGGTCACGGGTTCGGGTATCAAGAGGTATTACCATCCCCGCCCCCATCCCCGTTTTTAATATCGGGGATTCCCGATCCCCGTCCCCATCCCCGGTCAACTCGGGGATTCCCCGATCAAAACGGGTTCGGTTATCGGGCCCCCATCGGGTACGGGTTTTATTGCCATCCCTAGTTGTTGGTACTTTGTGTTGTCTTTGGTAGTATTACAAGATAATTGAAATTTTGGTGTAGATATCTGGTGTGTTTGATATGTTATCTTATTGTGTATTAATTAAGGGTAATTCAATTTTTGGTGTAAATATTTGGTGTGCACGTTGGAGCAAAATATATTTGGTGCAATGATATTCTAAAAAGATTGTGTTATTCTAAAAAGATTGTGTTTTGGACAACGTGATTTGTTATAACGAGTGGATATAGGACGTCGCGCGTTGCGGCGGGAGCTAGCTTGTATGAGCAACCATTTCTGAAAGAAAATAAACTTGGATCATTTATAACTACGTAAACACAATCCACATCTATTAAACAAAAAATTTAGTCAGGTGAAAATAAAATTTAAACAAAAAATTTAGTCTCAGGTGAATATAAAATTAAAGGTAGTACGACAACATTTGCAAACTTCGATAAGACATAAGATTTGGCTTGCTATGAACTGGTTACTGGTTTCAAACCATCTAGAACTGACGGTCTTGTGTTGTTGAATCTACATGGGGAATATGAAGATGCTTACGTCAGAAAGTAACACAAATATAAGCATAATTCAAGAATTTTCCTCTGTAAAAGTGACCAAAATGTATATAGAATATTAACAACAAAAACGAAAAGAAAACGAAAGTTACCAATATTTTGTGATTATGTAGATAACTTTCCATTGGACTAAGCAATAGTGTCCATTTTGGAGATATGTTTTTAATATAATTATTGCAGTATGAAGAATCATAGTCAAATAATCAATAATATGAAGTTGCTATAGTTAAACAGGTATACTTGATATACAAAATCATGACTATTGTTTGTTCATATACGTATATGCATCGTCAAACCGCATTATTCATTTGAAATAAACATCGCAATACTTCTCGGTTAAAAAGTCTCTTTTCGGACACATATTCATATTGTCCGTAAAGTTTTTAACTTGATGAATTAACATGAAATTAGGTGAACTTACAGTCCAATATGTGAAGAACCTCATATTATTATCTCCATGTAGATCTGGGCTAACCTGTTATCATTTAAAGATCATACATCAACGTTGTGTTACTATTTAAAATTTTAAAAGATGTACAGCAATGAATAAAAGTTATAGAAATCTACCTGCCAATAGCTCCTTGGGATCGCTTATTAAAAAGGGCGTTTAGGATTACGTTAGAGGTAGTTGATTTCTAGCTACGTTCGCAATTCGCTAATCAATAAAAAAAGCATAAATGGAAACATTTATTATAAACGATACCCGCACGTTCATTTGGTTATGCAAGTAGTGGTTTGATCTCTCTTGTGAGATGTTAGTTGCCAGCCAATGTCGGTACCAATGACCTGTAAAAATGATACCAATTGAAAACCAAAGGATCTCTGTTGGTCGTGCTTCTGTAAGCTTTAAAAGGAAGTTGTAATATAGGTACTACCTTGGCAAGCATTTCCACAATGTGTCGTCTGTTTCTTTTGCGCCAAAGTTGATCTCTTTTGTGTTTCTGAATTTTTTTTGATAATCTCACTGCTGCGGAGAATGGAAAGCAACATTAATATATAAGTACAATTGTTATATTCAATCAAAATTAATGTGCTTCTGAACGTCGGAAGATACAATTTATTTTGCCTTACATATCGTAGTACTTTTTAATAAATGCAATGGTATGAGGTATTCTGAAAAATTTCTTGCTCAACTGCGTTTGTGCTCATTATAGATCATTTGAGAGATAAGAGTAAGCTACAAAATACCTCACATAGTTAGCCACCAATACAGGTTCAAGGTCACAGCGAACATCTTTCAAATCTGTAGGGCATTTAGCTGACGTAACTCCTGTGACGATCACCTCATCTACAGTTAAATTTACAAAGAGTTAGCGAGTCCAAAACTGAAGAAATCTTGCACGGGGTTGTAAATATAATTTGGTTATTACGAATTAGGGGGTATTTAGACGTACATCTATACATGTTATTACAACCTATGTTTCCATTTAGAAGTGAAATAGCATATTCATAAACCATGATGCATATTAGACTTGCCCTACGCATTTGGCGACATTCAAAAAGTGTTATTACTCAACCATCTGGTGTCACACTTGTTCCTCTAGTTTATGCAGCTAATACAGAACAAAATCAATATGGAACCTTCCTGCAGTCGCCAATATAATGTTGTACGCGTACTATTTTTCACGGCTTAGTAATGATTCACATTTTCATAGTCCTTTATCTCAGTGACAACCTGAAAAAAGCCCATGTGAGATGAGAAAACAGCCTATAGACACAAAAACTTACATCTAACCGTCAAAAAAATGGCAGATTAAACAGAATGGTTGTCCTGAAGTGTATAGTGGCGATTTTCTATTCTACACAACTATGTATATAATTTTAACATGATGGTCCTAAAGCAGCAATAGACGTAATAATCTGCATTTCATCAAAACATATGCACTCTCAGTCGTCACGATCCTAAGCGCCAGTAATCATTTGAGAACTAAGTCTATATCAGGTTGTTTGCCGTTACATTTGAATCACTTTCTGCTGTTTGGGTATGAAAAAACATTTGAAAGGGCGATGGGGATTGCATTTTGGGGGAGGTTATCTTATATTATCAGTTATGTGATATTACTCAACAATAACTATCCAATTCACATTAGTTTCACAAACTAATACATACCGTAATATTTATGTAAAAACCAATGTTATCGTATATAATTATTATTATAGCAAAGACACCTTATGTAAACCATAATGCAATAAAGTACATATAATTGTCGTTTTAAAAAAAAATAAAGTAACATGCCTTTGAGAATTTTCTACCATACTTGTTCTCGTACTCTGCCAAGTTTACGTTCCATTCCGCTGCAAGGGCAGCATCTCGGGGAGTGTAGTGGCCTCAATGCCTGCACAGAGGAAATAAGAAAATTAAAATCAAAATCAACAAACGCTTTTTCAAAACTATATAAATTCAAATAGTTGTATTCTTATTATATGTATCGAGCAGGTTAACATTACTTGAATTATCCAATTTGTATGTAAATTAACTACACCTTATAACATAACCAACTCAGCAAACACTCACACTTGTAACAACATATATGCGCGAGTGAAAACTGACATCTTTTGCATCGTTGCTGACCTCGTAAGCTCGTACAGCCGTTGTTCCATACTCGCTTAGTCCTCAGAATATCAATTGACACAGCTCTATTATTAACCTACCAATCCAAAAAAAATGTAATATCAGATACAATATCGCATTACACAATGCGCTACATTAGTTAATTCTGTTACATGATAACAAAACTTGCGACATTCTACATTCATCATAAAAGACCTTAATTTGTTTGCATTAGCTTATATTAAGGGTTCATGAGCTTGTTTGAAACTGAAAAGGACAGTATGCTCACTTTTTTAGAGATAATCAACAATAGTAACTTAAGCTAATAAACCATAAACTAAAAAGCCCTCCTTCGCGGAAAAAAAGGGCTCCTACTCTTAACCTTCAGGTGTCTTATTAAACACTTGATAACATTAAAAGTCATAAATTTTATTTTCTTTAAATAAGCCAAAAGCTGAAGTTAATAAACTATACGAATAGTGAAGTTATCAGATATTCATATCACAAACAACGCATAACTCTTAGTGGGTGTTTGTTTAAGCTTATTTTGGGACTTATGAGCGAATTTTAATCTACTTATATATCATAAAAATGGAAAATAAGTGAAAAAAATAGGTTATAAAAAATATTTGCCAAACCAACAAGTAGTTGAAACGAATTCCAGAAATATAGCACTCACCCTTCCCAGCCAATCCAATTACTTCCGCCATAGCCGCAATTGAGTTTGTTGTACTCAACCCCCTGCCGTAGCTGCAATTGCATGTCAACAAAAACCCATTACACAATCTGATAGGACCCGATTTGAGATGGGTTAGTCTCCCAAGAAGCTAAGAAGAGAAAGAACACTTTGGAGCAATTTTCTGGTATATTTCATAATCCAAATACAATGCATTTAAATACTAATGAGAAAGAGAAAATGCAGCCTAGTCTAAGGGGACGTGAAACACAAAAGAGATCATGGGGTGAATGCCAATATGCTTCCTACTTCTACGTGCATGCATGCTTAACTTGAGGAGAAATGGTAAACAACTGGTAACTGCTTTGACTTGGCTCTATTCCAAGTAGCGGACAGGCTTCTTGATGGTGCGCTTGGGCCTGAGCGGCTGTTGGGCTGCCTGTGTAGTGGGCTCGTTTGTATCAATTCCCTCCTGCTCCAAAGCGGACTCGTCCTCGTGTCCGATAAAATCTGGAAAACGAGTTGTAATTTCTTGTAGTTTCTCCCAGGTAGCCTCTGATATATCATGGTTGTTCCATTTGATTAGTAGCTCTGTATCGATTCCCGATTTCCGTTTTTGAAGGACACTCTCTGGTTGTGGTTCATAAGATGGGGCATCCGTTAGCCATTCGCTCGGGAACTCATTCGAAACTGATTGCGCATGACTTTCTTTGAGTAGCGATACATGGAATACCGGATGCACTCGAGATGCAGTTGGTAGCTGTAATCGATAAGCCACAGGTCCAATCTTCTCTAAAATGCGATAAGGTCCAAAAAAACGTTTCGAAAGCTTCTGATTTTCTCTGGATTGGACTGATGTTTGACGATAGTTACGAAGGCGGAGGTAGACAAGGTCGCCCACTTGAAACTGTTTTTCCATTCTGCTCTTGTTGGCCTGTTTGATCATGCGTTTTCGGGTTTTTTCCAATGCTATTTTCAGGAGTGTTATTAGTCGTTGGTGTTCCAGTAATGATGCATCAATTGAAGCAGTTTGGTTGGTGCCTGGTTTGTACTCGTGAATGGTTGTTGCGTCACGTCCGTACATAGCTTTGAAGGGGGTCATTTGAATGGAAGAGTGGAAGGTGGTGTTGTACCAAAATTCTGCTAAATAAAGGTATCGATTCCATGAGTGTGGTTCGTTTCGTGAACGATTGTACGGAGTAAGATTCCCCGAGGCATACGATTGACATACTTCGGATGCGTTCGGTTTGTGGGTGGTAAGCACTTGAGTGGCGTAGTTTGGTGCCCAATTGTTTGAATAATTGGGTCCAAAAATGGCTCAAAAAGATGGGGTCTCGATCGGACGTGATGGAAGTGGGTAAGCCATGGAGCCGGTATATATCTTTGAGGAATGTAGAGGCTAGTGAGGTGGCTGTGTATTTAGTGGGTAAGGAAATAAAGTGGGCAAATTTCGAAAGACGATCGACTATGACCCAAATGGCCGTTTTCCCGTTGGAAGGTGGAAGGTGGGTGATGAAGTCCATTGTTATGTCGCACCAAGGTTGTGATGGAATTGGGAGTGGTTGGAGTGGAGTAAACCCGTGGATTTGTGTGTGGGGTAGTTGGTATGTGGATTGGACCAAATGAGCACTTCTGATGAAAAACAACGGTGACATCTGTTTGGAGAATCAGATGGACACATATTAAAATGTCGGCAACATGCGTCTAAAAGTGCTACGGATTCCCGAATGCCTCCTAAGCGTTGAGTGTGAAATTCTTGCAAAGTAAAAAGACGAGATGGGAATGTTAGGTATAAAAAAGCGGCTTGGACATAGATACCATTGCCGCCGTGATGTTGTGTGTTTGGTAGTGATTGAGGGTTTTGCTCCAATTGTTGAATCAACTTCTGCCCCTCGGAATTCTCCCGGTAATAGGTTCGAAGGTCATCTAGCCATGTAGCTGTTGGTTTTGAAATAGCCATGATTGTGGCTGGTTCCAGTCGGCTTAGGGCATCCGCAACCCGATTTCTTGCCGGTTTGCTAGTGATAGCTCGAAATCTGTAAACCCAATAGCTTTGGTAACCACTTGTGTTGCTCCGGGGGTTTGGATTGTTTGTTGTCAGAGTGTTTCTAAACTGTCGGTGATCGGGTTTATACTTGAACTTGCGTCCCCAAGAGCATGGCGCCATTTTTTGATGACTTCTGTAATTGCGTAAATTCACGGATGTGGTGAGTTACCTTGCATTTATCGCATAGTTTCTTGCTCTAAAGAATGAGATGGGCTCTGTCGTGTTGCGATAGAATAGAACTGCTCCAATTGCAACGCCCACCGATAGCATCTGTTTGTGAGATCGAATGGCTCGGTGGCAAGTTGGGTAATAAGGCTAGGGTAAATTTGTTGAGACATCGCTGTCTTGTGACTTTTGAAGCAGTTTGAGCGGCGTCGTTCCATGCGAAAGCCGACTTTTTCAGTATGTCCGTCAAGGGGGAGGCTATGTGAGCGTACGTCGGCACAAATCTTCTATAATACCCTGTCAACCCTAAAAAAGCTCTAAGGGTTGTGAATGTTGTTGGAGTGGGCCAGGCCTGGATTGCTTTTAATTTATCTGGGTCAGCTTGCACACCTTTGGCGGAGATGGATTGACCCAAATACGGGAATTGAAGTGTAGAGCAACAACCATTCTGGAAGGCCTTGTCGTGAAAGTGTTATCGACAAGGGTTTTGAGAATAACAAAACGAAGGTGGCGTAATTGGTCTCTAGCGAATCACCTGCTATTACCAATATTATATCGAAGAAAACAAGTACGAATTTTCGCAAAACTGACCGAAAGAGATCGTTCATAGCCGACTGGAATATTGAAGGAACGTTTGTGAGGCCAAACGGCATTACACGTAATTCGTAATGGCCGTCTATGGTTCGGAACGCCGTTTTGTGTATATCGTTTGGGGATACCCGAATCTGATGATACCCTACTCGAAGATCGATCTTGGAGAAATTCGTTGCGCCGTGTAACTCGTCGAGTAGTTCGTCCACTGTGGGTATCGGAAATCGATCCTTGATGGTGACAGCATTTAGGGCTCGGTAATCGACGCAGAATCGCCACGTTCTATCCTTCTTTTGCACTAATAAAACCGGGGAAGAGAATGGGCTTTGGCTCGGTTGTATCACTCCGTCTTGGAGCATTTCTTTGATGAGATTTGTCATTATCTCCTTTTGGTAATGAGGGTAGCGGTAGGGTTTTACGTTGACTGGTTTGGTGTTTGGTAGTAGGGAATGGTGGTCGATCTGTGAGGGCGATTAGGGGGGTAGTCCACTGTGGGGGTCAAAGAGAGGGGCTGTATTGAGTTCTTTAGTGAGTAAGGCATTGATGGTGGTGTCGGGGTGGTTTGTGGTGTTGATTGTAGCTGTTAGGGAAGGTTGATGGTGGAAGATCATGGTGTGTAGGGAAGCTACGGAGTTCTTTCGGATGAGCGAATTGAGGGAGCTGGGGGTGACGGGTACGGCTAAAGGCTCACCTCGGATGGTGCATTGTTTTCCCTTAACAGTGAAGGACAATTGAGGGATGGAGAAGTCGGCTAGGATGGGTCCCAGTGAGCTTAACCATGCAAGGCCAAGAATCACGTCAGCTTCTGCTACGTCGATTATAAACAGGGGTACATGGAATTGGGTTTTGTTAACTTCCAAAGGGGTGGTGGGTAAAAGAGCCTTGCATTCTAGAAATTGGCCATTGCCCACCATGACTGGAAAAGGTTTAATATTGGTGGGTGTGATGGGTAATAGGGAGGCAATTCTTGGTTGGATGATGTTATGAGTGCTCCCACAATCTATGAGGATAGTAACAGGTTGTCCGTGGATGTAACCTGTAACTCGAATTGCTCGTTGTGAATGCAATCCGAAATACGCCGCATCGGATAGGGCAAGGAAGTGTGGGTTATGTGGGTTGGTTTGGTCCAGTGGGGCTGTGGTGGTATGGAGTGGGGCTTCGAGACAGGAAAAATTGAACTCCAGTCGCGGCTCGGTGTCACTATCCGTGTCATTATCGGCTATAAGAAGGAACTGGGGTGGGCTACAAACGTGACCCGGGTGGAATTTTTCTGGGCATCGGAAACATAAGCCCTCAGCTCGTCTTCTTTGCAGTGCTTTCGACGACAGTCGGGTAAAGGGTAAGGGTGGTGTGGATGGTGTTGGGGTTGGTAACAGTGGTGTTGTTAGTTTTGGGGGGTTCGAAGCAAGTTTTGGCAGTTGTGAAATTGTTGATGAAGATGGGTTCTGGTAGGTGCAGTTTATGGGGAAACGTGGCTTGCCCAAGTTTATCTTGTCTTCGATTAGTTTGGCGAGTCCGTAGGCTTGTTGGAGGGATGTTGGGTGGTGGATGGCTATTTCGTTTTGGATATCGGCACGAAGACCCGAGATAAAACAGTTTAGTAAGGCTTCCGGCGAGAGACCATTGACAAAGTTGCTAATTCTCTCAAACTCGGTTTGATAGGCTGATACGGTGGAAGTTTGTTTTAGTTTAAATAGTGTGGCCTGATGGTTTTCGTATGTGGAAGGTCCAAAACGGAGTTGGAGTGCTCGTGAAAATTCTTCCCAAGTACCAAGCAAGTGGTTATGCGCAAGATGTTTGTACCAACTTAGCGCGTCGCCGGTAAGGTAAAAAGCAGTGAGTGTAACACGTTGGGCGGGTAAGATGGAGTAATACTCAAAGTAATTGTTAGCTTGGAAGATCCAATCTAACGGGTTTGAGCCGTCGAAATTTGGGAGAAATATTTTTGGTGGTCGTGGTTGGGTATGTGGTGATGGTGGTGGCGGTGGTGGTGGGGGTGGGGGTGGCGGTGGGGCTTGGAGGAGGTGTGTCATGAGGGTATCAAATTTTGTGTTTAGGGCGGTTATTTGGTCTTGTAAACTTGTTTGTTGATCGTCGTTTGATGTGTCTTTACGTGGAGGCATGGTGAGATCGATAATGAAAGCACCAAATGATAGGACCCGATTTGAGATGGGTTAGTCTCCCAAGAAGCTAAGAAGAGAAAGAACACTTTGGAGCAATTTTCTGGTATATTTCATAATCCAAATACAATGCATTTAAATACTAATGAGAAAGAGAAAATGCAGCCTAGTCTAAGGGGACGTGAAACACAAAAGAGATCATGGGGTGAATGCCAATATGCTTCCTACTTCTACGTGCATGCATGCTTAACTTGAGGAGAAATGGTAAACAACTGGTAACTGCTTTGACTTGGCTCTATTCCAAGTAGCGGACATGCTTCTTGATGGTGCGCTTGGGCCTGAGCAGCTGTTGGGCTGCCTGTGTAGTGGGCTCGTTTGTATCACAATCCCATCAAAAAACATAAATTGACAACAAAAAAACCCTAATTTTTATAAGTAATTATAAATAATTAAGATTCAGAAAATCATAAATACCTGTAGAAATTCGTCCGCCATTTGTACTATTGATGCTAATGATGACAACGGAGATGGATATGATCTCAATCATGAATCATGAATCATGAGTTAAGAAAATTTGTTTGAAAGACACGTGTTATATTAAAAGGGTTAGAGAGTGTGTTAAAAACACGTATCATGAGGGTTATATAATTCACGAAAAAAAAAAGGTTTCGCTAACCACAACCATATCGGTTTGCGTTTAAGGCTTCCCATTTTGTAAAAATAGCATTTAATGAAGTCATTAATTCTATATTTATATATATTTAATGATTATAATTATAGAAAGTGTTATTAAACAAGAAATGTTTGAAGTTAATTAATGGTTGATTTTTTATTTAAGGTAAGCTTATACGCAACCCATAGGGTTGTGGTTAGCAAAACCCAAAAAAAAATCAAGGGCTGGAAAACCGGACACAACACAACAATTACATGGGTCACATGAAGCCCACGAAAAAAACGAAAGCCCAAATGGCACCGACCATTACTCTCTATTTGCTTTATAGTATACAAAGTAATTTGGTATACACATGGGAGATGTTTTAATAGGATAAAAAAAGCTACGATCATGGTAACTACTTAATTTGGTTTCTATTTATCTGAAAAACCCTCGTTCAAAAGAAAAATATATATCTGAAAAACCCAAGCTCGCAACATTGTTTGTGGGGTTTATGATAAGTCATTGATCGGTCTCTTCGTGTATGTTTTTTGTGTTCTTAAAACCGATCATAAGCCATTCATCAGCCCATCTTCATGTATGTGATTTACTTAAGGGCAAATTCTACCTCGAAAGACTCTTCTAAAGGGAAATCTCCAACCACCTCTTCTAAGTCTGGCAAGTCTGCAAAAGAACAAGTTGAAGAACCGATCTTTGTGCAATACTTTAATTATGCTAAACATGATGATGCCGAGTTTAACAATACTAATATGCCAATGGATCAGGGAGAAGACTTGGGTAAAACTGATGAACAACCCAACGATAAGGCTATTCCAAAGAATGACTGGTACAATAAGTCCAGAAGTGACACTTCTCCTTATCCTGAATGGAACGAAGGCAAATTAATTGATGATGGGCCAGAACAAAGTTGGCTCAATGATCTAGCCAAAGCTACAAAACCTCCTCTCACCTTTGATCAGCTGATGCACACTCCAATCGACTTCTCTGCCTTTGTAATGAACCGTCTCAAGATCGACAATCTAACAAAAGAACTTCTTGTTGGACCGGTTTACAATTTGCTAAAAGGAACGTGCAAAAGTTATGTGGAGTTAGACTACACTATGAAAGAATGTTATCGTGCTTTGTCTGAACAACTTGACTGGAACAATCCTGAGGGTCATCGTTGTCCATATGATCTTACCAAACCTCTACCTGTGCAAATGTCATCTCAAGGGCGTCAAATTGTCCTAGTAGACTTCTTCTTCAACAATGACTTGGAGTATTTAAGAGGAGGGAGCAATGACAAGAAATACACAGCCTCTACGACAAAGTCTAAAGCTACAAGGTATGAGTTAAAGGGCATTGAATACATGGTTCCTAACCTATGGAGTCTGGTAAAGAATATTATTTGGTTTTTTTTTTAATGGATAGATTACTCTCTTAGAAAGTCTCACTGGGGAACCAAACGTCGGAACTTCTATGGTTATATAACCAAAATGGTGTTCAAGCACGATGTTTATTCGACCAAGAGGATTTTGAGCATAATCAGTGTCAGGGTGAACGAGGGGTACGAGTATGGTTACTTGGAGGAAATTGTTGTTAAAAGAGCATATCAAAAACTGTACACTTTCAAGGAAGATGATTTCAAGAGACTGCATCTAAATGACATTGAAGACATTTATGTTGCGTTTGTTCAAACAAACTCACAACCTCGATACAGATGTCATGGCTCATTTGGCATTGAACTTGCGTATGTTTGCATGAAGGACGGTTATTTAGGCAAGGGTTGAAGACCTTCAGCTGGGGGTAGAAAGTTACCAGAAGAAGCTCAACCTCACCAAACCAAGAACTCGAGATGTAGATATGTCCCTGATATGTGTGAAAACACATATCCGTTTTATATCAAAAATGGCCCTAAAAAGACAAAATTGTGCTTTAAATGCTTGTATATTACTTGTTTTGTCTTTGTGATTGTGTAGGTATGGATATCGCAAAAATCTCAAGAAAACGGTCAAAACCGGACAAACACGGGCACGGGAACGGAAGAGCACACAAAGAACCGGGAGAATGCTATCAAAAGTCAATAGTGGTCAACTCAAGTCAACCTTCAGTCGAACATGGTCAACACAAAAAGACAAAGCCCAAAAATACCAAATCAGTCCCTTATATTTACCAAAATTACAAAAATAATCCCTAAACCTTAACGGTGTTAACTCTTATAATTATAAGAGTTAACACCCGTTAACCTCTTATAACAAACCATGGCCCATTTCCTTTTTATAAAACCAACACCCGGCCTAATCCCTTTATAAATAAGCCCCCAAGTCAACAAATTATAATCCCGGGTAAATCAAAAAAAGTCAAACTCCCTTCTTTTATAAGAAAATTACGCGCGGGAAATACAGTTATTACTATTCACTGTCTTCTTCGAGTTTTACCAAGCTCAAATCAAAGGGCAAATGGAAATTGGAAACATGGCTTTGTAATTCAAGGGTCGAGTTCCAAGCTAGCAAAGTTATACATCACCAAGCCCTCTCATTGGTGGAAACCCACAAGGGAATCACACGTGGTCTGACAAGAAAGCACAAGGAGAGATAGATTTTGCACTAGAGACACTCACAGAAGAAACACAGATGTCACATCACGAATTGCCATGTTGGCAATCCGTGTGAGCTAAGGAGTGATCCAACGGATAAGATTGAGCTTCCAATAATTGGTAATGATTGAAGGCCAGGATTGAAAGGAGCGTGTGCAGAGGCTAAGGACCTAGAAGCTTCCCTTGACAGTTATGTAAAGGCCTACTCACTCACTCTTGGGGCATCTTCTTTTTCCCGTTTTTAGTAGTTAGTAGTTTTAAGCTAAATTTTCATTTCAATGTAATTTGCTCTTGTAATTTTCATTTTCAAAGTATTGTAATCAGTTTTAATCAATAAAGTCCTAGTTTAATTGATCATCATATTGTTTTACCTATTAAGTATGTATAGATCTCATATGATTCTGTCAAACTGTTTCATTAAGCTACTCACATAAGATCCTATTAAGCTCTTTGAGTCCTAAGCTCAAATTGAGCTTTATAAGCCACTCTATTTACTCAAAATTTAAAATAGTTGGTTAACCTTTGCTTTAAATTGGATATGAGATTTTGGAAGAGGAGCTACCATGGGTGAGATCATGAGGGACTTTAGGCTAGTTTCAATAAAGCCAGAGTTGTTGACAGCTCAATTAAGCCCTCAATTGCATTTTTTAGCTAAGGCTATAGTAAGTTTTCATTTAGCTTTTCTGTCTTAATATTCTAGCTTAATAATTGCTTATTTTGCCTATTGCTTGCTTATTCTTGTTAGTGTTAGCTTAGATATGCTTAATATATTTGCTATATGCTTTTAGTTTACATTTTCATAGTTTAAATCTTAGTTTTAATCTATTTTATATAAAACTTCCATAAAAAAACTAAAACAAATTACTTCGCACTAGATTTAGATCTTAAATTCTGGTCTTATCGAGGATTGTTGAAATAAGCTCATTAGGTCTGTTAAAGTTTGTTTGATATCTGGTCTTTGAAAATTATTCATTAGATTTCAAAATTGCAAGCTAAAATAAGGTTTATGGATTTTAAATGGGTGTTTGGCATAGCAGTACAAACCATAGGTTAGTACTGTTAGAGGCAATTTGGTCTTAGGAATTTGTTTTTAACTTCTCATTTAAGTTTGTTAAAGCTAATTTTTTAATCTAGGTTAGAGTCAATTGGGTTTTCATTAGTTAGAATAATTTAAGTTCAAATCTGTCAAGTAGCTTATACATTTATAAGCTCAATTCATTTCTAGTCTTTGCATTAGCTTAATTTGCTTGGAATTTTATGTTTAGATAGAGTAGAAGTTATTTTATAGAAGGTTCTGCACTTGTTAAAATTCCGATTTGAGTTTATAGTTGCAACTGCATCAGCACAAACTTGCCAAACTGTCACTTCTAGCTTATTTTTCAGTGTTTTAGTAATAATTAGCCTTAGATTTCATAAGCTAGTAGTTATTTTAGGTCATTAATATTTATCATAACTTGTTTTCCATTAAGAAGCTCTCTTTTTCTTATTGTTTTTAGCTCAAAATTAAGGCATCTTAATTTTCAAAACTTAAAGAAGAAATCAGCATGTTCTGAGTGTTCTGTCTGTTCTTGTTTAAAGCTTTTTCAATAAGCTTCTTGTTTCTCCAAAGTTTTTTTCGGAATAGCTTTTTCATTATAGTTTTAGAGTTTAGCTACTGAAAAAAGCAAGTTTTACTTCTAAAAAAAAGCTCATTGCTAGCTTACAATTTTAAGCTCTAAGTATGGCCTTAGGGACTGTTTGGTTTCATGTTTCTTAGAAGTATTTTGATTTCTGCTTTTAGTTATTGTTTTGTGCTTATATAAATCTTATTAGCTTATTAGTTTAGTCTGAAGTTAATAGTAGCTTAATTGGTTTATTTTTAGCTTATTATGAAATTTTGAACTTTGAAAAACCCAAAAATTGAAGTTAAGTGTTTCTGCCATTTTATAAGCTGTTTAACAGCTTATTTAGGGCTTTTCATAAAAAGTTTCTTTTATTAAAAATGCTTATTTTTAGCTTATTAACAACTTTACTTTTATAAGTTTTTGAAAATAAAAAAAAGGAAAGTGGAAGTCGGGGGTGAGCAAGACTCGAACCCCCGACCTCAACACATTCAACCCTTTTATAACTCACACACCACACTCACTACCACTGCGCCCTGGGGTCTTTTTCGTTAGACTCTTACATTATTTAACTTTTATACACATTTAGCCCTCATAAGCTTAATAAGCTGTTATAGCTTATTTCGCAGCTTATTCATTAAGCTGTGATATGAAGCTTATTTTTCCTAGGTTCTAATTAGTATAAGCTATTTTTTGTATTTTTTCTAGAATTTTTATAGATAGTTTAGTATTTTTAAACATTTATTTTCATTAAAAACTTTAAAAAATCATAAAAAATAGAAAAATAATCAAAAAAATATAAATCTTTTTTAGAAAATTTTCTTTTATCATAAAGTTCCTAGGAAAATTAGTTTTGCTTTCGTAGGGTCTAATTTGCAAAATTTTGATTTTTAAAGAACGGGATTCGTTCCCGTTCTCGTTTTTCGTGTTTCAAAGCTCATTTCAATTCCGTTTTTGATCTAGTTTTCTTTAAACTTACTTTTTAGTCAAATAGAGTCCATTTAAAAAGAAAATTTTAAGTTAGGTTTATTTTTAGAAATTTAGGGTTTTTGACCTCCGTTTAGGGTCCCGTTTTGCGTTTTTAGTTAAAATTTGGTTTCCCATTATTTGTCCTCGTGCTTAATTGTTATAATTTGTTTATTTTAATTTTTAAAAGTAGATAATCAAATCATCCTTTGTTTCCAATTCAAATCATTGTCCGTGCATCAAACGTGGTTTCAATTTCACAAATCGTTGGGGGATAACGACCCGGGAATCATACTTCCCGGTTTATATACGTATTATATTATATATATTTGTGAAGATTTTCCTTTTTACTTTTGTCCTCAAGGGTAATTTAGTAATTTTCCATCATATTATATATTTTATTATTACGTGTATAGATTCTGATCGAATCAATTTTTGGCGCCGCTGCCGGGGACTTGTGATTAAGATTCTCTCGTTTGAAGTTTGTTGATAGTAATTTGAAGACCCTTTAATTTTTGAATGTTTTGTTTTTGTTAAAACATCAAAAAATTTAAAAATATAAAAAATAAAAAGTAAAAAAATATTTTTCTTTTCTTTTAGTATAATTATCATATAAAAAAATAAAAAAAATAAAAAATTGTCCATAATAAAAAATTAAATAAACAATGTTGGTAAAAGAACACCAATAAATAATACCTTCAATTGAGGTATTATCCATTAGTAAGTTCCTAACTCGAATCAAAGATTTAAAAACTTACCATTTGTGTCATTTACGAAATACGGCTCACCTTAAAAAGTAAAATTTTTAAGAGCTACCGTGAAGTAAATTTGATTATTTGGTTTAAGTTGTCTATCTCGTTATCCGTTAAAATAGTTTGTTTAAATAAAAAAAAATTAGTTTAAATTTTCTTTTTCTACTTTGTGCATGCGCACAGAAAGGAGTCGTTCTCTAAACCCGCAAACGCGTAACCAACAACAATACAAAAGCCCAACCGGCTGTTGTTCAACCATTTCATTTAGAAGAACCTTTTGTTAATCCTCCCTTAGTTCTGATGGCTGATAACCGGACTATGGCACAATTGCTCCAAGCACCCACCGAGGGGTACGAGGATGCAATTGTAATTCCTGAAATCAATGCTAATTTTGAGTTAAAGCATGGTTTGATCAATCTTGTTCAAAACAAACAGTTTTTCGGACATGATAAAGAGGATCCACATGCTCACATCCGTTATTTCAATAAGATTACTTCAACAATGAGATTCCCGGATATCCCGAGCACGTCAATTAAGCTTATGCTTTTTCCGTTTTCTCTTGAAGGTTCAGCCCGGATTATGACTAAAGAACAAGGATATCCTCCTCGATTCAATTTGACATGGGATGATCTGTTTCAAAATTCATAATCAATTCTTATCCTCCTTCAAAAACGACAAATCTTTCGTAACGAAATCAAAGATTTTCATACAAAGATTTGTCGAATCGTTTTATGAGGCTTGGGATCGATTTAATGACCTTCTTCGAGCATGCCCACATCACGGATTTTCTGAATTACATCAATTAGATACATTTTACAATGCTTTGAATGTTAATGATCAAGATTCGTTGAATTACGCTGCGGGTGGAAACTTTTTGGATAAGATGCCTCGTGAATGCTTGAGAATTATCGAAAGTAAATCCAAGGTTCGTAATTCACGAAACAAGGCAGTCGTTGCTAAAGTGAGTTCGAATTCATCTACTCCAGGAATTTCACCAGATGTTGCTGCTCTTACAACCGAAGTTTCTGAACTTAAGAATATGATGAAGACTATGCTTATCGACAAACAAAAAGCCCAAGCTCCCGCACCCGTAAAAGCGGTCGAGCAGAGTTGTGTAACTTGTGGAGGTGCTCATTCTTATAAAAATTGTCCAGCCACCGATGGCAATGTTTATCGAGACAACATTCAAGAGTACGTTTCACAAGCTGTCTGCATCCAATTTTATTCAGGAAGCGTACCAATACTAGACTCACGATGGTTCTAACCAAATCCGACCTCCTGGTTTTCCTCCGATTCAAAACAATCAAAACCGTTTCAATCAAGACTCAAGGGAATAATTTCAACCAAAATCAAGGAACCATTTCAATCAAAAACCAGTGGAATAACTTCAACCTGGACAAGTTTTTTCAACCTCCGACGATATCAAAACCCCGGTTTACCAATCATCCATCTCCTGCTCCGCAACTGCAAGTATTTCAAAACCGATTTTTGAGAATTATGTCCAAGGCTAATGATGCAGTGTTAAGGAATAGGCAAAAATCAAGGCCAAGGAATTACAAACCAGAAGACAAATTTAACGGAAATGCTTGTTTTTTGTTTCCCGCGCTTTCAACTTTCATCCTTTACCACACCTACATACACGGTCACGCCCCCCCCTTCTACCCAAGCTCTCCCCCACCTGGCATTTTCACCATCCCACTCCTTCCACTTACGTTCTCACCCTCCACCACACCCCCCACCCCCGCCACCCGCTCGCACCCTATCTCCCGCCCCCCCCATTCACTACCCAAACCCACCCCCTTTCCCTGCGTTCCTACCTTCCCCACCCCCTCTCCCCCCCCCCAACCCCCCCCCCCCTCCACACCCCCCACCCCCCCCTGTCTCCCCCTAAGCGTCTTTTAATACCCTTCCTTTGCACGCTCCATAGTGCCCCGATTTCCCTACCCCCCACCCCCATCCCCCCCCAAGCACAATCAATTCATCTTTCGTCCCCATCCACCACCTCACTCACCCTTCCCCGGGGGGGGGCTCCGAAAATTCCCCACCCCACCCTCCCCCCCTCCTTCCCTCCCCTCCTACCACCGCCACCATCCCTCTATTCCCCTCCCCCCTCCCTCTACTCCCACTTCCGTGCCACCCAATCCACCGCCCCCTGTCCTACATCCTTACGACCTCCCCCTTAATCATTCCCACCCTCCCTCCCCCCCCCCCCCCTCCCGCCTACCCTCACCATCATATCCCCTCACCCTGGCCATCCCCTCAACTCCCCCTCCTGCCCTCGCCCTTCCACCCTACTGTCCACCCCCCCGCCTCCCTACATTCTTCCCTACCTCCCAAGCCCTTCCCCCCACCCATACTCCTTTCCACCCCCACCACCAATCCCTATCACCCCCCCTAGTCCCAAGCATCCCCCCCCTCCCTCCATCTCCTACCTCCCCAAAGATCCACTATCCCCCCCTACACCTCCCTTTCCCTTCTGTCCGCCACTTCCACCCCCACCCTCCCCCCCTCGCCCCCACTGGCCCTCCCCCCACCCATCCCCCTCTCCCACATATTCCTCAACCCCCACTATCCAACCCCACCCCCTACACGACCGACCTCCAACAAAAGCCCCACCTACCATCCCCCACCGCGCCTTCCCCGCCCACACTCTCCCTCGAACACCCCCCCTACTACATCCCCTACTCTCCCCAGCCTCACTCCTTTCCCATCGCTAACCTCCCCCCTCACCCGGCCCTAGACCCCCCCAACACCCTCTCCCATCCCCCTGCGCAAACCATTCCATCCCCCCTCAATCTCCACTCCGCCCTTACCCATCACTACTATCGACACAACTGCTCTCTCCCCATCCCCCTCTATTCGCTCCCACCCAGCTCCTCACCCCCAAACCCCTCTCCCAACCCCTAATTCCCTCCTCCCCACCTTTAAACCCTATCCCTCATACACCCCCCCTCACCTTCTGCTCTCTCTTCCTCTTTCCCCCCACATCAGACACTCCCCCTTCCCCTCCAAGCCTCACGCTTACCCCCCGCCATCCCCCAACATCCTTCCCCTCCACCCCTTCCGTTCACCCCCACCCCCTTCCATTTATCCCAAGCCCCAACTGCCCCCATACCCTCCCCTCACCCCTCCTATCCACCAACCCCTCTATGCTCACCTCCCCCCACTCTACCCCCCCCCCACCTCCTCCCCCCAATACACTATCTCCCATCATCCCCCCCTACCCCCCTACTCGCCCCCAACCTACCCCCCTCCAGAAACGAACCGAGCCATCACCAATCATACCCCACATCACCCCCTCTCCTATCCCCCCCCCCATATACCCATCTACCCTCAATACCCTCTCCCCACCGACATTCTCCCCCGAGTACCCCCCACCTCACCCCTGCACTCCTCCTTCCTCGGCTCAACCCCCCTTTATGACCCTCCCCTCCCTACCCCTCCCCCGCTAATCATCACCATAAACCCCTTTCCACATACACTCCTCCTCATAGGGCCCAACCTTCTCCCCTCCAAGTGCCTACCCCCCCTACCCTCCTCACCCACCACTACCATCTCCCCCCCATAACCCCACCAACCTACACCTTCCACACCTCCGCACCTCTCCCCTATCCCCCCTATACCCCCACCCCCTCTTCCTTCCAAATCTCACCCCTCCCCCTCCCCTTCCCCCCCCACCCCCCCGACCCGACCCTCCCTCCCTCCCCCAATCCTACACCCTCGCAACCCCTTTCTTCCCCCCCCCTCCAACAGCCTCCACCCCTCCTCCGGTCCCCCACACCCCACCCCACCCTCCCCATCCCTCTAATAACCCCCCCCACCTACCCCAACTCCTAACTATCTACTCCCCTGACGACCTACCCCCCTACTCCTTACCACCACTTCCTCTCTCCCCAACCCCCCATCCACCCCCCCTAAATCCTCCCCTCCCATCCCACCCCCCACCATACCCCCCCTCCACGTAAACCTCCCTACACTCCTGCCCCCACTTCCCCCCCTCAATCCACCCCCCATTTTCCTCCCCCTCCATAACCCCTCTATTTTACCCCGCCCCCCCCATCCCCCCCCACCCTTCAACACCGCCCCTTCCCCGAAATCTAACCCCCCCTTTCCCCCCCCGTCCCACCCTCCCCCTTCAACCCTCCGCCCTCCCCACATCCATCCCCCGTCCCTCCCACGCCCCCGCCATTCCAACCCCCCCCCCCGCCCCCCCCCCCCACTCGGACCAACCTTGTCATTTACTCCACCCCCCCCCCCCACCTAAGTCCCCCCCCCCCCACGCTCTATTCCCTCCCCCCCCCTTCCCCTCCCCGTTTCTCTTGCCCATATCCTCCCATACCCCCCCCCATACCCCATGTCCCCTCCTCCCCCACATCCCTCCCTTCACCCACCTCACCCCTACCATCCCCCCTCCCTATACTGCCCCACCTCATTCACCCAATCACCTCCCTCACCCTCTACCCCCCTACCCCCCCCCCATCCCCTCCTCCCCCCCGGTCCAAGTCTCACCATCCACTATTACCCCTCACTCCCCCGTTCTTAACACACCCACTTCCGCATTATAATTCAGCAACCTCCCCACCCACCCCTTACACCCCCTCCCCTCCCCAACCGCCCCTTTCCTCACCTCCCCTAACCCTCCCCCCCCTCCCTTCCCCTCCTCCCTCTCCCCCTATTCTTACCCCTACCCACTTCCAACCTAACCTATTCCCCCACTTACCCACCCCCTTCCCCCCGTACACCTGCCCCCGCCCCTCCTACCCCCCCCTTCCCTCCCACTCTCATTTGAAACCTTCCCTCCCTCCTAATCCCCACTTCTTCTCCCCCCCCCCTCCCCCCCGCCCACCCACCCACACCGTCCTTTCCCCAAATCTTCTTCACCCCCCGTAACTCACCCCCCCCCCACCACATCCTACCCACCCCCCCTACCCCGCCCCTCCCCCCGCCTCCCTCAATACCACAGTCCGATCCACCCCCTCCCATCCCACTCGCTCCTTAATTCCCCTACTATCCTCCATACCTAGAATCTCTCTAGTTCGTTATCGACCCTGGACAACCCCCCACCCTTTTTTTCCTTCCTCTTCCCTCTACGCTCCACTCGCATCTCCCCAATCCATTCCCTCCCCTGCTCCCCCATCCTTATTCCACCCCCCCGTCCCCCCTGACTCCATCCTAATCACCACTCCCCCTTCCCTACCCCCCCCTCACTCTTCCGCTCTTCATGCGCCCCCCCCCACAACCCCCGTCCCCCTCTACCCCTGTTCCCACCCGCCACATCACCCACTCCCCCCCCCTAAAGAATTTCCCCTCACCTACCCTCCCCCCGACTCCCCCCCCCTCACCCCCCCCCAGTCCCTTACCCCCGGTAACCCCCCACCATCCTAACCAACCCTCCCCCCCTCACCCCCAATACATCCGACTTCACCACCTTCCTCACCAACCTAAGGATCTCCTCTCCTCCCCCTCCCCGTCCCCCCCTAAATATTTCATAAGTTTCTAATACCGCATTCGTCTTCAAATTCAGTACTCTACCAAGCAAACCGTAACTAACCTCACAGCAGGTTAAAATGCTATCACCACACGACGTGGTAAAACTTGTGAAGGACCTTCGACTCCTCATTTTCCTACTCCCATTGTTTCTACTCCTCTAAAGGAACCCGAACAAAACCCGGAGACGTCAATGGACAAAGTGCAAAAACCAAGTTCAGAAAATACCGCACAAGTCCCACCTCCAGAGGATCATGATTCCATTTTTATTGAAATTCCAAAACCAAAGGCTAAGAAAACTGTTCAAGAGCCTAATTCATATCAACCTAAACTTCCATATCCCGAGAGGATGAAAGTGAGAGAGAAAGATACACCCAGTGCTCAGCAGAGCAGGTTTATGAAGTTGTTTAAACAACTCCGTTTAGAAATTGGTTTAAAAGATGCTCTCATCGAAATGCCAAAATTCAACAAATGGTTAAGCACTTTATTGAGAAACAAAGAGAAACTTGAGGAAATCGCCATCACAACCGTAAATGCTGAATGTTCTGCCATCATCTTGAACAAAGTTCTCGAGAAACTCGAAGATCCCTGGGAAAATTCTTAACCCATTTGCTCTACAAGAACTTGGAAATAGGACTAAGCTTTAGCTGATTCCTAAGCTATGCATAAATCTTTGCCTCAAGTTCTACTACACAAGCAACTTGGGCTTGGAGCTTTGAAGCCCACCCGAATGACACTCGAGCTTGCTAACCGTTCCGTTACGCACCCAATGGGTATAGCCGAGGATGTTGTAGTTAGAGTTGATGGTTTCACTTTTCTTGCTGATTTTGTTGTGGTTAATTTTGAACCAGACCCGAGAGTGCCTATTATTTTAAGGAAAGACCTTTACACGTCGCACTGCAAAAGCTCTCTTGATTTATAACTAGGAAAAATAACCTTAAGAGTAGGAAATGATGAGAACTGAATTTTAATCTAAAAAATGCTAAGAAACAGCAAGAAGTAAACAATTTGTTCACGGCTATTTCTGTCATATGATTTTTGAAAATGAGCCATTTAATGGCAATACCACTATTCATTCCTATTCTCTTCCTCCTAGTTCTTCTCCGGTGAAGACTTGTGATAATCCTGAGGAGTTCGTCGATGAACTCACTCTTCTTAAAAAAAGTGTTCAAGAAGAAAATTTTCAAGTTTATTCAAACCCTCTATTTTGAATTATAATGACAACTTCAACTCCAGTAACGAAAAACCCTCTTTAACAGATGGTAAAAAAAAGAAGATTTGACGAACGAGAACTCCAACGTTTCAAATGCCGAGAGCCCAGTTTTACTTAACACAGAAGTACCTTTGTCCGATAAGGTTGAGTGATCCAATCCAGAAGTCGATATTGATGAGATCGATGCTTTTCTAGCCATGGAAGTTTCTTCTAATTTGAGGAAGGTTATTATGATTCGGAAGGAGACGTAATTTTTCTAGAAAGTCTGTTTTAGTAGATGATACCCACCCATAATCTCTCTTTCGAAGTCTGAATTCTATCATATGAACCAAAACAAAATGAATCTATCCAGTAATACTTCAAAAAAAGATTACATTTCTCGCAAGAGTAATCCTCTTCACCATGAGTTCGCTGAAAAACATTACACTATCCTTCGAGGATTGCTAGAGAACAAGAGAATAACTTAGTCTTATACTTTTTGCCTTTTTATTGAGATTTCAACTTCCTAATCATCGGAAAGTTTTCATGCTAATCCAAGTTCAATTATCACATCTCCTATCCCCGTTCAAGAAGAGATCGATATTTTTCCGGGTGATTTAATTCCACCAGGTGTTGAGAATGATGATTCAAAAGATAAGATAGTCTAGTTTGGGTCTTTCCTTCCCGAACATGATCACTTAAAACCTGACATCAATGACAACCCATCACTCTCGAACTCCTCCGAACCACCAATGTACAATCTCGCCTTGACCTGATACGACCGTGATAAACAACTTTGATGAACTAAACAAAGAGAGCTTGTTTTCAACTTAGAAGAAGGTGTTCAGATTTTTCTCCCATTTTTTACCTACCCAGAGGATTCTCCTTTTATTCTCTCTTTCGGGAGTGAGGATCTCGTTTTTGACCCCGACATCTTCATTTTTTATTTTTCTTATTTAGAGCCGGTGGTGTTTTCAATGGAAGTTTCTTATTCCAAGTATTGCTCTCCCTAAGGACGAATGAATTCAGGGACGAGTCAAGCTAAGTGACCTGTACTAAAAACAAGCGCTTTCGTGGAGAGCACCCCATGCTTAACCATTTTCCTATGCTCTCTCTTATTTCTAATGATTTAAGGAGCTTGTACTCTTCCGATCTTTGTGTTTTGTGTGTTTGTACTTGGTGATTGTTTGCAGGAATTCACCAACTTTTCTGAAGACTCCCTCGTGTTCGGTGTTTTAATCCACAGGTCTCACTCGAGCTTCCTAGCGTTTTCTTGCCATTAGTTTAGGGAAATCCGATATCCTAAAGATTATTATCGTCTAACATCTATCTTTTAGCACACTTGATAAACGGCTTAAGATATTTGTGATACTTTCTTCATGTTTGGAGTTTGCAATATCAACTTTTGAATTCTAGTATGGGGTTTTTAAGTCTTAGGCTAGGAAACATTGAGGACAATGTTTGATTTTAGTATGGGGTAGTATATCTTCGATATGATCTTGCCTACTTTTTGCCGTTGTTCTCACGTACCCCTTTTTCCTACAAAAAAAAAATTTTTAAAAATATGAACAAAATCTAAAAAATTACAAAAACAAAATAAGTTTTTTTTGTCATAATTTTGACTTTCCTTGCTAGTATACAATAAGATAAAATTTGACCCGATCGAACGTGTGAGCTCTAGCTTGTTCCTAACTTTTACGCTAAGCGATGTCACAATTTTCCACGAAGAACGAAAAAATTATAGAGTTAAGTATAGAGGATAGCTCACAGAGATATATTTGTGGAAATCTTAAGAGCATCAAGTAAAAACTTGTCGTTTTTTCTCCCAAAGCTCTAATCGGATATAAACATGACGTGCTGTTAATGGAGAATACACTTAAAACACAACAATTTTTATGTAATAAATACAAAAATTTAGTCCTAAAGTTCAAATTTATACTCTGAATATTTCAAAAAGACATCCTTCATATGTATATATATAAAAAAAATATAATAAAAAAAATAAAAAAAATAATGATAAAATAAAAAAAAAAACAAATATAATAATAAAAGCTGTGGGTTGATAAAAGTTTAGTACCTCTTGCCTGCTCACAACCGATGTGGTAGTCTTCTAAGGAAAGCCCATAGTAAGAATAATAAAAATCCGAGACTGATAAAAGTTTGCTGCATCTTGCCGGCTCACAACCGATGTTGCAGCCTTCTCAAAGGTCGAGGGTTACAATTGAATAAACATCTAAATAATTAAGTGTAAATTAATAATTGACTTCTTTTTGTTAAATTCTGTTGGGAATTATAGATTTGATGAGACAAAAGAACAAAAGAATGAAACAAGAAGGACTTAATGATTGGGAAGTTACAAGATGTAACTTAATGATGGACTTAATGGATAATTAATAGCATTAATGTCCATCATACATATAATAGATAATTAATAGCATTAATGATGGACTTAATGATAAATATAATACATTAATGAATAATTAAATAGCATTAATCTTTGTAAACGTTCTATGCACTCACCTTATATAACAAGAACATAGACTCATAGTTTTCAATATCCATTATACATAGAACTCTCCCAATGAGAGTCTAGTTAGTTAGTTAGTACACCATAATTAGTTGGTGTAGCCCCATGTTATAGGTTGGGGTAAATAGGAATCGTTTCAATGAAGAAAACCTTGTTCAATAACAATTGTGTTTGTTTAATTCCGCTGTGCATAATTGTTACAATTGTTATTGGTAAAACGATCCTAGATGAGTTTAAAACGATCTTTACAAGTGGTATCAGAGCTTGTGAAGAGACTCTGATCTAGAAGAACTTTTAATCAATCGAAATCTTTCTAAACTCATAAAAGATGTCTGAAACAGAACCTATCCCTCCCACCTCGTCCGTTACTGCACTTAGAATCCCTATAATCAAGAAAGGTGAATATGACCTATGGTCCATGAAGATGCGACAGTACATTGCTATCACTGATCACATACTATGGGACATAATCACCAATGGAAACCAAACCACAACTGATCCTGCATCTCCCTCAGTGTCTGCACCAAAGACTTCACTTGCTGCAAACGCAAGAAGAAACAATGAGAAAGCCCTTAATATACTGCTTTCTGCCATACCTGATAGACATCTTCTCAGTTTTCATGATGCTGTAGATGCAAGATCTTTATGGAAAGCCATAAAAGCAAGATTTGGAGGAAACGAAGCATCAAAGAAGATGCAAAAGAATCTGTTGAAACAACAATTTGAGACATTTACTATTGGATCTAGGGAAGAACTAGATTCAGCATACGAAAGGTTTCAGCATATTCTTAGCATGCTTGAATTACATGATGCTACGGTGTCCATTGAAGATGCAAATTTGAAGTTTCTAAGAAGCCTACCATCTGTGTGGCATGTAGTGGCTACCATGATTCGGGGACAACCTGGATTAGACGAGTTAGACTTTGATGATCTCTACAACAACTTAAAGGTGTATGAGCATGAATTGAAGGGTGTCTCAAATTCAAGTTCACCAAACATTGCCTTTCTGTCCACAGAAGTCAAGGGCAGTACTTTGAAACAAAGTACTGCTGAACCAACAAATATCCCAAAAGGATATACACAAGCTGCCTCAAGCAAGGTTCCCACTGCTCCTAACTATGCTTCTCACTCAGATGAAATCATATGTTCCTTCTTTTCTCAACAAGCATCCATGCCTACAACTCATGATGATGAAGACCTGCTACAAATTGATGAAGATGCTATGGAAGAAATTGACATTAGGTGGCAGGTGGCTATGATAACTGCAAGGATAAGGAAGTTTATGAGGAAGACAGGAAGACCAATTGATCTCAAGCCAAAGAATGGGATCACTTTTGACAAATCAAAGATTGAATGTTTTAATTGTCAAAAGTTGGGTCATTTTGCTAGAGAGTGCAGGTTTTCTAAGTATCAAGAAAACAGAGCAAATGGTCGTCAGGAAAAGAAGATTGTGGCTATTGAAGATTCAAACTCAAAAGCCTTGGTGGCAACAGACAACAAAGAAGATATTGATTAGACCAAGGAATTTGATGCTGAACCAGTGACTTTTGCTATGATGGCACTGACTGGAGTGGATGAAGATGATTGGAGCATGGAGATTGATTCAGAACCTATGCACTTTGGACAAGATGGACTTGGTGATTTTGACTGGAGCAACACAGCTGATGATGCATCAGTGACTCTAGCACTGATGGCTACAAACTCAGAGGTACCTTACTGTTCAAAATGTAGTAAATCTTATAAAAAGTTGCTTGAAAACTATCAAACTGAAAGAGATAATTTTCAAAAGGCTAGGTCTAAAATTATAGGATATCAAATGAGCTTAAAGTCATTAGAAGTCATACTTAAAACACATGAAAAGAATGAATATGCATGGGGTGATAAGTATGAACAGATGGAATATGACTTAAAGATAAGAGATTTGAAACTAGAAGAAAAACAAAAGGAATTAGATCAAGCCTTAAAAGAAAGAGATGATTTCAAAGTAAAACTTGAAAAATGGACAAATGCTTCTGTACTTCAAAACGAAGTCCTAAACAAACAAAGATATGTGTCTGATAAGTCATGTATAGGGTTTGGGATTGAGTCTAGTAGTAGTATGGAAAGTGACATTTCATCTGGGGATGAACCTTTGACTGTTTCTGTGTACAATTATTCCACCTAGGGCAAATGTCTCCTTTACAGGGATAGATGAACTAGCCATTAGGAATAAAGTTGTTAATCAAGAGAAAACAAAATCAAGTCAACCAGAAATTGATAGAAATAAAGTCATAATTGAAGATTGGGTTGATAGTGATGATGAAGAGACTGATGTTTCAGAAAGTCAAAAGGAAACTGCTTTTAACTCAGAGAATAGTGAAACATCTTTTGAAAACAGGTCACCAAACAGTCAAAACAGTGTTGGTCAAGAATCTAGGACAAAGGGACTTGGGAACAAAGGGGGTAAATTATGTTTTGTATGTTACAGTCCTAATCACCTAATTAAGGATTGTAACCTACATGAAAGAACCTTCAAACAAACCCAAACTCATAAACCTAAGGGAACACAGGGTTCAAGGGAAACAAGACCAGTTTGGAACAACATCCAAAGGGTGAACCATAGTAATTTCTCAAGAAACTCTAGGTACCCTCACCAAAGGAGATCTTTTAATCCATCAGCAGTACTTACAAGGGATGGGTTGATAAGTACTGCTAGACCAACAATGACACAAACAGTACCTTCAAAAAGTACTGCTAATGTGACTTATCAAGGTACTGCTAGATCTAGAGTACCACAAGCAGTACTTTCACGAAGTACTGATGGACCTTATTATCCAAGGATGGATAATAGAAGACCTAGAATCTCAAGTTACTCACCATCATCAAGGTCTTCTAACCCAAGGACTACTTACAGACCACAAAGACCCAAGAAAATTGTGAAATCTATTTGGGTTAAGAAGGGAAGTACTGTTGGATCTCAAGCAGTACTTCCACAAACTATAAGTGTCAAAAAGAGTGCAATGATAACTTCAAAACAAACATGGAGACAAAAAGGGAATTATCTAGATTCTGTGAATAGGGATAATGGATCTTACACACTCAAGCAATTTGAGTATGTAACTCCATTAGGGGTATCCAAGTCAGTTATGACTTGGGTCCCTAAAAGAGTCTAAATTCTTTAACTTGTTTGTACAGGGCAATCCAGAAGAAGATCTCAAGGATTATGCTATTATTGACAGTGGTTGCTCTGGAAGTATGACAGGAGACAAGGACAAATTGTCTGATTTTAAAGAATTTAAAGGTGGTTATGTAGCCTTTGGAAATGATTCTAAAGGAGGAAGAATCTCAGGAAAAGGGACAATCAAGACATCATGCTTAGACTTTGAGAAAGTTAGCTATGTGGAGGAGCTCAAGTTTAATCTCTTATCTGTTTCTCAAATCTGTGATAAGAAGCACAATGTTCTCTTCACAGATAAAGAATGTCTTATCTTATCTCCAAAGTTCAAGTTTGTTGATGAAGATCTAGTAATTCTTAGAGCTCCTAGAAAGAATGATGTCTATAGTCTGGATCTAAAGAACATTATTCCTTCTGGAGGAGTAACTTGTTTAGTTGCAAAGGCAACAAATGATGAAGTTGTTTTATGGCACAGAAGATTGGGGCATGTAAATCTCAAGAACATTAACAAGTTGGTTCAAGGCAATCTGGTTAGAGGTTTACCTTCCAAGACATTCAAGATTGATCATTCGTGTCTTGCATGTAACAAGGGGAAACAACACAGGGCTTCTTGCAAAAAGGTTAAAGAAAGAACTATCAGAGAACCTTTAGAATTGCTCCACATGGACTTATTTGGACCTGTTTCAGTAGAGAGTATAAACAAGAAAAAGTACTGCTTGGTGGTCACTGATGACTGCAGCAAATTCAGTTGGGTGTTTTTCTTGGCCTACAAGGATGAGACATATGATATGCTTCATGATCTGATTGTGGGTTTGGAAAACAGGCTAAGACATAAAGTAAAGACCATCAGGTGTGACAATGGAACAGAGTTCAAGAATCAACTAATGAATGAGTTTTGTGCTAAGAAAGGAATCAAGAGAGAATATAGCATTGCAAGGACTCCTCAGCAAAATGGTGTTGCAGAAAGAAAGAATAGGACTCTCATTGAAGCTGCTAGAACCATGCTAGCAGACTCACTTCTACCTATTCAATTTTGGGCTGAAGCAGTCAATACTGCTTGCTATGTGCTTAATAGAGTTTTGGTGACTAAACCTCAAATGAAGACTCCTTATGAAATTTTGATGGGAAGATCTCCCAACATCAGTTTCATGAGACCTTTTGGATGCTCTCTGACTATACTGAATACTCTAGATCAATTGGGTAAGTTTGATGGCAAGTCAGAAGAAGGCTATTTATTAGGATATTCTACTAGCAGCAAAGGTTTTAGAGTCTACAACAGGGTAACAAGAAAAGTTCAGGAATGTCTTCATGTTGATTTTCTTGAGAATCAGGAGAATCAAAAAGGAAAAGGTCCTGATTGGATGTTTGATCTTGACCTTCTAACTCCTTCGATGAACTACATACCTGTTAGGAAAGAAAACTATGCTGATTCCGGAGACAAAGTTTCAACTTTGGATGATGTTGAAGATTTAGATGACCAGCAATTCATTGTTCATACAGCTCAGCCTATGCATCCAGAGGAACGTACTGCTGCAAAAGAAGTTCCATTGTCCTCTGAAGAACAAGCTTTACATGATGAGCTTATGAATTTGATGCATCAAGAATCTCTTGCCAAAGCTCATAATGATAAAGTAGAGGTGGTGGGAAGGGGGGGGTTTGGGGGTGGTGGTGGCAAAAGGATTGCTTTTAAAGAGGAAAATATGAGAATATCTATTGCAAAGGGAAAAGAACATGTCAAGCTATACTTTCACTCTAAGTACTGCTAACACACCTCCTCAAAGTGCTGGTAATACACCAACAGATACTGATGATGATATGCCAAAAGATGGTGTTTTCTTTACAAATTCCTTTGATGCTGAAAATACTGACAATGAGGACGAAGGAGTGATTGATTACATCAACATGGATCCCACCATTGATGTCTGCTCAACTCCTACACAAAGAATCCATAAGTATCATCCTCAAAGTCAAATTATTGGCAAAAGTACTGCTTGCTGGAGTTTTAACAAGAAGAAAAGCCTCAAATGAAAGTGCCTCGTCACCACCACCAAGCCTTGCCTGTCTTTCATATATAAGCAAAACAACAAAACGGACTAATCACTAAGATCAGCAAACAGCTTGTTTGCTTGTTTCCTATCTCAAGAGGAACCCAAGAAAGTCTCTCAAGCCTTAGCAGATGAAAGTTGGGTTGAAGCGATGCAAGAAGAACTACTTCAATTCAAGCTGCAAGATGTATGGGTCTTATGTGACTTACCAGAAGGCAAGCGAGTAATTGGAACAAAATGGGTGTTTAGAAACAAGAGGGATGAAAGAGGTACAATTATCAAGAACAAAGCACGACTGGTTGCACAAGGGTACAGACAAGAGGAAGGTGTGGATTATGATGAAGTGTTTGCACCAGTTGCCAGAATTGAGGCAATCCGACTCTTTTTGGCATTTTGCATAACGTTCATAAGGGGCCTTTTACTTGTCTATCAGATGGATGTCAAAAGTGCATTTTTATAATGGCTATAATCACAAAGAGGTGTATGTAAAACAAACCTCAGGTTTTGAAGATCCTGCTCATCCAAACAAGGTCTACAGAGTTGTCAAGGCACTTTATGGCCTTCATCAAGCTCCACGAGCATGGTATGAAAGACTTTCTTTCCACTATTTCTTTGAAACATGGTTATAAGGAGGAGGGGCTATTGATAAAAATTCTGTTAATTAAGAAGGATAGAAGAAGATATCATGTTGGGTGCAAAGGTATATGTAGATGAAATAATCTTTGGTTCTACCAATCTTCTATGGTGAAGGATTTTGAAGAACTTATGCAAAAAGAGTTTAAGATGAGTTCCATGGGTGAACTCACCTTCTTTTTGGGGCTTCAAGTCAAGCAATCCAATGGTGGGTATTTTTCTAAGTCAAGACAAATAGTGTGAAAGATATTCTTATTCTCACAAGTTTGACTTTAAGAAGCCATTAAAAAGCCAGCATCTACTCCAATTGAAGCTCATAAATCTCTTAGGAAAGATGAAGAGGGTGAAGACGTTGATGTACTTATTTATTTAGTGGTCAATGATTTGGGTGCCTCATGTACTTAACAGCTTCAAGACCAGACATAATGTTTGCTGTTTGTCTGTGTGCACGATTTCAAGTCACACTCCAAAGGGTTTCTTCTTCTTCTTCTCTCTACGTGCATGCTATAAACGATATTTTAGGTCACCCAAACATCAACCAAAATTGGGGTTTATGGTATCCTAAGGACTCTCCTTTCATTTGGAAGACTTTTTTTTTTTTTCTTTTTTTCCGGACATTGATCTACGCCGGTGGACAACCATGATAGAAGATCAACTTCAATGGAGGATGCAGGTGATCTGGAAGAAGACTATGTTCTTTCTTGGCAATGCAAGAAACAAACAATTGTGGCTATATCTTCTACTGAGGCAGAATATGTTGCAGCTGCAAGTTGTTGTGCTCAGGTACTGTGGATGCAAAATCAATTGCTTGATTATGGATTTAATTTCATGAACACTGAAATCCATATTGACAATGAGAGTACCATATGCATTGTGAGGAATCCTGTTTTCCACTCAAAGACCAAGCATATTCAGATTCGACATCACTTCATTCGAGATTGTTATGAGCAAAGGCTCATTAATGTGGTCAAGGTTCATACTGATGACAATGTAGCAGACTTACTCACCAAAGGTTTTGACTTGGCAAGATTTAACTTCTTGGTGGTAACTATTGGGATGATAAACCCATAGCTATATTTGAGGGGAGGATCCCATGTAAAGTACTGGTGTTCATGTAAAGTACTGTTTTCGTTAGTAAGGATGTTTGGAAGCTCTATTGCTACATTTACGGGGAGGTTATGATTGATTGTTGAGAGTGTTAATGATTAGAAGAGATATTTTGCAAAATTGCAGGGTTGTGGTTGACAAATTTGAGTTGGAAATCCTTTTAAAGTTGAAAGTACTGCTTCGCCAACTCAAAGTACTGCTTGTCTTAGAAAGTACTGCTTAGACAACTAAGTACTGTTCTAACGTTCGGTCAACGGTCAAACATACGTTTTTGCGCTAAAAACGAATTTACAACGGTAACTTTATAGTTATCCAACACAACCTATAAATACTTAACTGAATTGCATTTTTCTCTCATTTTATCTCTTTTCATTCACAAATTTTTAATTCCAACCTCCGACGCACATCAAATTCTTTTCTAATGGCAAATATTCGCACTTGTAACAAACACAACATGATTGCTTGTGTGGAGAAGACGGCGCAGAATGCTGATTTTTATCAAATCATCGATTATCTCACTGGATGCTCCATTAATTACTCTTTGTTGGTTGATCCTGATCTAATCGGTCCATGGCTTCAACAATTTTGGACTACGGCTTCTCTCAGGGTGATCAATGATGTACCTCATATTCGCGCCATGGTAGCTGGCAAAAAGATCTTGATCTCTGAAGAAACCATTCGAGCTGACCTACTCTTTGATGATGCAAATGGTGTTGATTGCTTTCCTAAGCAAGTTATTTGGGACACGCTCAGAGATATTGGCTACGAGGGTAACTTAGCACAACTCACTTTCTCTAAACCTTTATTTAGCCCACAGTGGAAGTATTTGGTCCATGTATTACTTCACTGCCTTAGTCCTAAGAGTACCTCATGGGAGCAATTTGGAACCAACATCGCCTCTGCCCTAGTAGGATTAGCAACGAATCAGAAGTTCAACTTTTCTTTGATGATAATGAATGGAATGCTAGGACATATTTCCAATGGTACACCTTTTCTTATGTATCCTAGGTTCGTTCAACTGTTTTTGAACAAGCAATTAGAGGGAGTAGCCAGACCTCAGGATTTTATACCTTCAGTTACTCTACCCTCTAAGATATTCACTTTTATGAGAAAACATAGTCCTAAGTTCTCATGTAGGATTACACCCTTGACTCCACCTATGTTAGAGGTCGTCACAGCATTGGCAGCAGAAGAGGAACATAGTACTAGTCCTCATTCTAGGGCTGCGAGTTCTGCAAGGGATGCTCAAGGTACCCCTACTCAAAGTGCTGCTCAAGCTAGTATTTCCCAAGGGACTGCTTCTCTACAAGGTACTGCTGCATCTCAAGGTACTGCTAGTCCACAAGGTACTGCTGCTATTCCAAAATCTCCCAATGATTATACTCCCACAGATGCGTCTCAAACATCTGGAGGAGATGAGGGACTTTTGGATCTCTATGCTTTAAACAGGGAAGTTAGGAGGCTCAAAAAGCAAACTCTTTCTCAAGCTAAACAGATTATCAAGCTCAAGACCAAACTCAAGAAACTGTCCAAATTCGTACAGCCAGTGGTCAAACATCATGCTTTTTGGGTAGAAAGTCAGAATCTCAAGAAAAGAAGAAAGAAGCAAAAGAAGCATAAGAAGAAAGTGTCTTCAGTCAAATTGGGGAGGAATAAGGAAGAAGGTACTTTGTCTGAAGAGCACTATGTTCAAGAAGAAGATACAACACATCCTTTCTTTGATGATATTGTTGATAAAGATGCTGCTGTTAATCCTGATTTGGAAAGAAAAAGTGATGAGACTGAAACAGAAGCATTAGAAAGAAAGAGTGATGAA
Source organism: Tanacetum coccineum (assembly GCA_026074375.1). Lineage (NCBI taxonomy): Eukaryota > Viridiplantae > Streptophyta > Magnoliopsida > Asterales > Asteraceae > Tanacetum > Tanacetum coccineum. The sequence continues at coordinate 14,686 of BQNB010022931.1, read as the reverse complement.
ACTGAAGAACTCAATGTTGAGGAGAAAGAGGCTTCTAATGTAAAGAGTGGAGACACTGAAGAATTGGATTTGGAGACATTTCAAAGTACTGCTCGACAGAGTACTATTACTCCAAGGATGTTAAATTTTGAAGATGAAGCAGGTCCTTCAAGCCCAATCCGTCCAAGAGGTTTAAGCATTCCTGGTCCCATACAATCTCAACCTCAACCTCAACAACCATCTCAAGCTACTGACCCGAAAGATAAAGGCAAAGGGATCTTGGTAGAAGAACCCAAAAAGAAGAAATTAACTCTTCAACAAATCAGAGCTTTGGAGACTACAAATGATGAGGAAGTTGCTAGAAAGATTCAAGCTGAATGGGATGCAGAAGAAGAAAGAAAAAGATTGGAAGAATTGAAGAAAGCAAAGCCAAAGACTACTTTGAAGAAACCTACTTCTCTTGCTCAAGAAAGGAATCATATGATGAACTTTTTAAAAGGTCAAGGATACAAGAATTTGCAAAAGCTAAAGTATCCACAGATGAAGGAACTGTATGACAAAGTTCAAGAATCTATTAAAGACTCCTTCAAAGATTTTATTCCAATGGACTCAGAGAGAGAAAAGCAGATGTTGAAGGAAAGAGATGAAAAGAGACTCTTAAGGAAAAGGAAAGCTACAATTTCTGAAGAACAGCCGTCAAAGAAGCTTAAGTTGAGGACGGAGACAGTTGATGAGATTAGGAACTATCTTAGGATTGTAGATTTTGAAAAGAGTGCACAAGATAAAGAGTCACTAGAAGGAATCTCCATGATTACAGAGCTCCAGGTTATTGATTCACCTGATGGAGAGTATCTCATTATTCACAGAGCGAATAATCATTTCAGGGCTTTTGACACTTTGTGGGAGATACTACATATCTTGGATAGACAGGATTTACAACACCTATATCGGGTTGTTCAAAGCTATTATGAGCACATTCCTCCAACTGGTTTAGGTTTGATACTTCTAGGTGATCTTACAACTATTTGGGAGACTCCTGAAACAAGTGATGATGACTTCTGGAAGAACCAAGAAGATTGGGAAATCATAAGGTGGAGACTTAATGAATCTTCAGGAGTGCATACACTAGAGTTAGAGGATGGCACTATGATTCATATGCTGGCTGAGAGAAGATATCCTCTATCTAGAGAGTTGATGATAAGGATGCTGGATCATGGAATGGAAGTTGAAGATGAAAGTGAGATAGCCATTACTTTGATACATCTGTTCATTTTGTGGACAACTGAAGATGGTGACAATCCTTAAACAACTGGTATGATTTATCAAAATTTTCTTTTTATATATATCTTATTTTGATAAAAAGATTTAACTGTGAACAAGCAGTACTTTGTTCAAAGTACTGCTAGTTTAAAACAAACAGTACCTTGTTGAAAGTACTGTTAGTTAAAAAGGTTGTTTTTGAAATATTGTGAAGATTTGAGTGTGCAAAAAGGTTTAAAGCACAAATATTTGAAAATCAAACTGTTTTAAGGGATTGAGTGTTGGTTAACCACCACACAGCAAATGGTAATCAATTCACCATATCTCACAGATATAAGAATTGACTAGTCCAAATCAAACAGTTTTGGTAAAGACATCTCAAATCTGTTGATGGTTGACAATTTACCAAAAATTGTATGGTGATCAATACACCATGGTATTACACTGAAATATTGGCTACTCCAAAGCAAACGGCTTTTTGGTAAAGAGAACTCAAATCCGTTGATAGCTTTAATAGTTTGCTCAAAACTATATGGTCCTCAACTCACCAATGTTTTATTACTGAGAGTTGACTAGTCCTGAGCAAACGGCTACAGGTAAAGACTTATCAAATCCGTTTATGGTTGTAATGACTTACCTAAAGTCATATAGTATTCAACACACTATGATTAATGTTCTGAGTGTTGAAGTGGTTTTTAGTTCACCATGGATTATTACCTTTTCTAGGTACCAAAGAACTGACTAGCCCAAGAGTGAATGGCTACTTGGTAAAGGCTCATAAAAACCATTTATGTGATAGAAGAACAATCTGTTTGATACAAAGACAAAGATTTTTGAAGAAGTGTTTCTGTTCAAGACGAGAGGTTTCATTTCAAGATACTCAAACAGATTGTATACAAGATACTGCTTAGAGGATTATATTGAAGACTTGTGTTGATGCTGAAGAAAGATGACTAACCATCAAGAAACTTGAAGTCAAGCTAGTAGAATTCAAGTTAGGGGAGGATTGTTGGGAAATACAAGTCAAAAGGTCAACGTACTGCTAAGCAAAAGGTCAAAGTACTGCTAAGTTGAAGATCAAAGTACTGTCTTTTAGTATGGAAAAGTCAACGTACTGCCGTGGATAAAGGAATCTTAAAGGATTATTATTTAAACGGTTATGTTAGTAATTATCTTGTAACAGTTATTTTAATGATTAGTATTGATTAGTGTTTATGTCATACAAGGACTGTACACCTACTAGAGTTATCCTTATGTTTATAAAAGGATCTCTAGGAAGGTATTAGAGACATAAGATATACAAGAACAAACGAATTATTAAATAATGAATAGGATCTGCATTTAGGGGAGATAGTTCCGAATTCAAAAGGTTTAAAATACAAACGTTGGGATTAACATTATGTGTTCTCTTAAGTTACTTCTATGCCTAACAAGATTCCGCATAGTTGACAGTATATCAGTGTTTCAATTAAGGATATCGATCCTACAAAACTGGAGCAAGTATTCACACGCCCAAATAGTTTATTAAACCATAAAAGAGAAAATTGGGGCTATGAAACTCACCTTGGTAGAAGTATCATAAGAGAATCAAATAACGAATAATACGACAACGTCTTAACTACGACATATAATAAATGTTCTTGAATAGAAGAACTAAAGAACGAGAGAAGAAATGCAATAAGTTACATAAGAAAATTATATTTACCTACACATACTTATAATTACATACTTATGAATTCCACCTGTGGTCCCTAAGTTTTATTTATTAAGACACTCCTCATTAACGTAATTCGCTCGTCATTAATTTACGCCACTTATATGAAATTTTCTATTTAGAACGTTACAATAATTAGAAAGTTCTATTTTTAGAAAGTTTCCATTTCTAGAAAGTTCAGAAATTCGAAGATGTTAATATTGTTTAATAAAATGTTAAGTTTCCCGTTAACCCTGACGAACCAATAACTCATATACTTATCCTTATTTTCCTCGTTAATGCTTATATATATAAAGTTTCCAAAATAGCCTTACTATTTTTAAACGTGACCGAACACACCCAACAATATATATATCATCTAATAGTGTTCGTTAACATTTTGCAAGCTCAAACGGACACTAAAACGCTCAAACTACCACTTTTTGACAAAAATCAGCAACTATTTCAACTTTTTCGAAAAGAAAAATCATTAACTTTACTCTATATTTTTTCCTACGTCTAACATTTCATCAGTTTCGCGAATTTTTATATAAAACGTCCAAATAAACAACTTTCATGTTTTAGCGAAAGGCCGGTTCGGACCAGAAAGGGTCCGAATCCCAAGTTAAAAACTGTATCAGCTCACTTTTCCCTACAGTTGTTGAATTTTTATAAACTAAAACGCAGACCTGTGTTTTGAGTAAAAACCCCACTATTGTACACTTTTAGACCAAATTTTCGCGACTTTTTATGCAAAACGATATTCCAGACAACTTTCGTGTTTTAGTCGAGACACAAAACGATACAAAAAATGATGAAAACGCCTATTTACGATCTGTTATCAACTATTATTTACCTTATGAGCTGAATTTTTGCGAAACTTTTTCTAAACTTCTTTTGACCATAAAAACTTCGTTTATGGGAGTTATGGGACGATCCTTATATCGAAACGATCATAAAAACAAGCTCTACCATATTCTTAGGTCAAAATTTAATTTGAACATTTTTATGAAACTCAAAAGGGGCGATATAATTTTCTGCATTAACTGACCCATTTTAAAACACCTCCAAACGCTATTTTCTCAACACAACAAGTTCACAAATACACCTAACTAACATATCTTCGTCATCTAAACTCTTTCAATCAACCAAAATTCATCCCAATTATTATTCTAGCACACAACCACATGGATTCTAAAGTATGAAAATTAAGTATAAGCATAAACATGAGAAAATAATATTAAAGAGAAATTTAAGAGGCTCACAATAACGAGTAGAAGCAAGGTAAAAATTCAAAACACGAACTCCCTTGTGTTCCTTGTCCTAACCGAATCAAACAAGACCTCAAATAATAAAACCCTAGCTTTTCTTGACTCCAAATCTTGATTAAACCTTAATAAAATAAACTCTTGCAACCCCAATTAGACCCTCATATTAATTAAATCTTCAAAAACAAAAATCATGAAAAAAGCCCTTGCATGTAATTTCTTCTTGAAAAGATGATAAAGGAATTAGTGAGAAGTAATTTAGACTAATATTAAGTGATTGTAAAAGTTATTGTGATATTTTCTTGTTTTTTTTTGTTAGGTACCTTTGAACACAAAGGGAGTAAAAGAGAGACCGAATTTTTTTATAACTGATGGTGTATGTGTTTTAAAAGGAAGGTAAATCTATTTATATGGAACCAAGTCCTAGTTTGTATCGACTTATATAAAAAATATGGTGGTGTTTGTTTTGATATTTAGTAGGAGTAAAAAGGTAATAAGGGTGTGTTTGTTTTAGAATTTAGTAGGAGGAAAATATAATAAAGGGGTGTTTGGTTTATATGTTATGTTTATAAATTATATTTTTATTTTTATTTTTCTAAAACATTTATACCACAATATTTTTTTTTTAAACACGTAGTTAAAATATTAAAAATTGTAAAAACACTATTTTGACGTGATTTCGGCCAAACGCGGATAAAAGTCGAAAAGTATTAAAATAAAATAATAAATAAGCTCTCAAAGCTAAAGTATGGAATTATTGATTTCTCAAATGTTAAAATGAATAAATATTCAAGGCACGATTCGTAACTAGCTAAAACGACGATTTTCGTTAAAATAGCTAAAAGTAAAGATAATAAATTCTATAAAAATTAGAAATGGAATTTAGACCTCGGTTTAAATATTGATCTTAAATTCAGAAAAGTTATAATATTGTTGTACCAAAAGGTCAATCTTGTTATCTTTGACTTGGCTATTACCTTGATGGGTGATTAACAAAGTTTTCTAAATTTCTTTTGCCGTATTACACATGAAAATTATTTCATATTCTTTTCTAGGCAAAGCATTGTAAATAACCATTTTAGCTTCGTTATTTTTCGTAAGTCTTTTCTTAAGTTCACCACTTGGTTTTTCAAAAGGGGCAACCTCATCTAGTTTGGTTTCCGGATTATTTTCAATGGGTTGAAAATCACCGTTGGTAATAACATGCCAAAGATCAAGATCTTTTGATTTTACATACGTTTTTAATGTATTTTTCCAATAGATAAAACTATCGCTTTCGAAAAGTGGTGGTCTTTGCATAGATTGCCATTCTAGATATGTGTCGGAATTCATAGATCGATCCAAGCTTTAAAATACAGTATATTTTAAAAATCTTGAGTGACTTCGGCTTCTGATACCAGTTGTGGAAACTAGAAGGGGGGTTGAATAGTTTATCGGTTAATTGACGTTTTAAAAACTTTGCTTATAAAAACACTAGATTCGAATATATGCAAGATGAACCAACGATATGAACAACTAATGTATCTAACTACTTGCAACATAATCATAATATAAACAACAAATATAAGAGTAAGTAAAAGATGAAAGGTAAGAGATAGAACAATCAAACCACAACACCGAGCTTTATAGTGGTTCGGCGACGAAGCTCTTCTTCACCCTACTCCACTCCCTGAGTATTCGACTTGAGATTTCACTATGTCAACAAGCTCCTTTTAGGCGGAGAAAACTGTTTACACGTCGCTTACGTTGTTTTCCGACACTAAGCTAAATGTTGAGTCCTAATCTTAGCTAGAACCAATCTACCACTTCACCAAAGTATTTTAATGACTAAAATACTAACCGATACATGATTAACACAATCGGATTTATACACTATCCGATTTTACACACAAACACAAGATCAAGAAAATAGAAGTTTGAATCTTAGAAGAAGAGAGGAGAAATCACTAATTTATAACACTTTGTTTCTTAATGAATACGAGTGTTCTTCTCTTGCACTTGATAGAAGATGGAAGAAGGTAGAAGATGAGATTTGATCACTTGAAACAAGATTAAACTATGTTACTGATTAAGAGATTTAGAGAAAGAAAGAAGGATTTAGAGAGAAAAAGTTATCTAAAAAATTCGTGCTAAGAGGTGTGTTTTTCTGTAGAGAATAGTGTAGTATTTATAGCCAGGAAAATCCAACGTCTCTTGTGGGCGGTCCCGGTGATCCTAGGTATATCTGGAGGCTGTCCTGCCTATCAAGGGGTCTCTCCTAGGTAGACGCTCTCTTTTTTGTCTTTTAGTAGAGAAGGTTAAATCTGGTGTGGAGCCTTCTATTTTGGAGGGAAAACCATATTTGAATTTTTATAATTAAATATAACATTTCTTTTATATTAAGAAAATATTTTGTAAATTTTTATTTTTGTAAAAATACTCTTGTAGAAATGTAATGGTTAAGAAAAAATAATTTCTTGATCATTAATCATGTTTAATGATTTGTTTATTCATACCTTAAGTGATTTATGTCGGAATGGAAATTTACGATTAATAACACATAAACGTTTATTTTTATCGTAGACGTTTTTACATTTTCAAAACGTAGAGGAGTCGAAAAATATAAATAAAGTTTTTAGGCATTATTTATATTAACACTAAGTTCAACATGTGTGCCTAATAAGAGGACTAATAGGATCTAAACCACCCTCAATACTACCAAAACTCAGGGATCAATGACAGATAATAAGGATATCTAATTCAAACAATAAATAGACAAGAAACAATCATAACATCAGTAAATTCATAACTAGGCCAGCACTAGAAGTGCTTAGCCACTTATAGTAACAACATAGTAAGAAAAAATGAAAGAGATCTTGGATTGAAACATCATAATTCTTACAAGATGTGTTTATGAATGATTAACACAAAAAGTAAGTAAAGTGATTTCTCCCTTGGACTAGTGATGGAATTCTTCGACCTATGGAGGCTTGTGTCGCCCCTTGGTACTCTGGTGGAAGGGCTGATGTCGAATGTGCATATAAGGGCTCTAATTAAAGTTTTGAATTGATTACGGTGTAATTGATGAGTTGGGTTACGCCGTAACCATGCTGATGTGGTCTTCAACGATATAGGCTTAATATGTGTTACGACGTAACTGTATAGTCCAAGTTACGCCGTAACTGTGACTAGGATGAGTCATCATTCTTCAACGTAGAAGGTTACGTTGTAATTGTGACAAAGCATTTACGCCGTAACTCTGGCTCCAATACTTGTATTCGGCCTGCAAACGAAATATGAAGTGACTAAGTATCATTTTCAGGCATTTAAACAATAATTACAAGCATTTTGATACTAAAAAGTATTAACTATTTGATGTTATCATTGTTATAGAAATGTCAAGTCAATAATTATGTCCTATTTGTTATATACTTTCACATACAAATTGTTAACATATATATACTTGGAGTGGTTCATTATTTTTATGCGTGGTTGTGACATGTATGTTAATATTTCATGCTACTTATTAGGTCCCGTTTGGTTTGTATGATGGAATCGCAATGAGTATAGGTTTGATATAGGGGTTGAATAACAATGGATATGATTGTTTCAAAAATATTATTTAGTATAAAAACTTAGGTTTGAACATTGATGTGTTTCAAAAGCTTTAAATTTATAATGACTGAAAATACCAATTTTATTATAGGGAAACACACGGGTAAAAGTATAACCCACGTATGTAGTATAATCTTTTTAGGTAAGACCAGGTCGTCCACTGGGATTTGAGTAGTATTCAAATTTTCAAAAGAGAATAGACTTTAACAATTTTGTAAATAACTTTTTACCAGTGATAATAAAGATGACTACTCGGATATTTGAAAATAATTCATAAGTGTTGGAAATGATTATGACCTCGAAGACGGAACCTTTAACTTATAAAAAGGATTTTTCGTCAGAAAACGTTTTCACAAATTAACTTGATTAACTCAAGACTTATATTTAGTAGACTAGACCAAATGTGTCACTCAAATAATCCAGTTTCTAATATATCAAAGCTTATTTTGTTTATCAGTTTACGAAAGTGGATTTCTCGACACAGACGTTAAAGATCATAGACAAATCTTTAAAACCACATAGATCATAACGGGTCTTTCGACCTATACCAATATGATTATATAATCTAAGATTGATAAGCAAAACCGGTAATATAGGATATAATATGTAACAATTCACATTTTCTGCATCTTGTTACGTCAATAAATATTCAACTATTTATTTTAAACTTCTACGCATTTGCTTTTAATTTTTATCGTTAAGTTAAATCGCGTAAACTAAAAATCAACAATCAACATAAACGGGCACCAAAAAAATTAAAATTTACGTCAAGCAAGCAATATATAATTTTTACGAAAGTAATAATCAACTTTTTATATTTTATTTTTATTGGTCACGTAAAACGTTTACGTTTTGCAATTAAATACATTTAGGCATACCCGGAAGCACCAATACCTATCTATACTCAACCAAATACCCACAATTATACCCAATATCCAAAAATTATATATATTAACATATATATCATACATAACCGGATCTATGTAGATGGAACACAAAGAGATATTTATTTTTTTGACTTTTGTAAACCAACACATGTTAATAAACTTCTACAAGCAACATTCACTAACTTCTTACACTAGTTATGACATCAAGCAACCTTCCATCCTTTCTTACACCAAAACCATACCTTTCTTACACCCTAGTCATTCAAGCCCTAACCATGGTTAAGTTACGTGACCTTAGCTAGTTACATCTTGCTATAAAAGGCACCTTATTTGCAAGTAAACTTCACTTATCATTTCACTAGCCAAAAATCAAATAAATCCTCTCCCTTTGTGCTCCTAGCCCACGGCTCACAAACACAACCCATATACATTTTTTGTTTTTGATTTTACAAGTATTCTAAGTGTTCAAGGTTTATTTTTATGCATATCTAGGGTGTATTGGAAGCTTGGTTTAGTATTTAAAAGGGGTAATCAAGAAAAGTTCAAGATTAGGGTGTCTTGGAAAATTAGGGTTTTCTAGTCTTGGAAGCTTGTGTTTTGATTCTAAACTAGGGTTTAGAACTTGTTTTTCTTCATCATACATCATCTTAAGGTCATCTAAAAACCCTACACTCTTTACATTTATGATTTATGTGTATATAATGTTTACATAATAAATCACCATCTAGGAAACATATTAACATGTAAAATGGATTTTTAGTCTTGATCATGGTTTGATATACTTTTTCATATGTTATATTGATGTTAAATACATGTTGGAATGAAAGTATAAACATTATACAAGTGTTGGTTAATTTATAAAAAGTATATATAAATTAATGGTTTAAAAGTTTACTTATTAAGTTTAAAAGTAAAAGAAATGCAAGGACATGTTATTCTTGGAACGATCATTGGACAAATGTTATAGGACTATAAATATACACAAGTTAGTGTATTAATCATGATAAAAGACTTGGAATGATTTATTGGACATAAAACAAGTTTATATAATTAAATACATATGTTATCAAAAGTTTCTGTTTTAAATTCGAAAATAAAGTATTTATTTTATATTTTATTAAAATACTACATGTTACAAGGATCGCAGGGCATATAAGGAACTCGAAAAACCGAGCTATAACGAAGAAGTTATGCTATTTGCAAGTTTACGATAATTAAATATATAAAAAGTGTTTTAATTAAAGTAATTTTATAAAAATAGGTTACTGTTTACATCAGAAACTTTTTGGAAAATATCTTACTTAGATAGGACCTTTAATTTCGAAGACGTGCTTGAAAGAATCACTAAAATCGGAGTTAACACGGATAAGATATGACTTTTACGAGATTTCAATAATTAAATTTATAAAAATAATTTTCTAAATAATCATGAACGGTAAAAACTATTGTTCACCAGTGGGTTAAAAATATTAAAATGTAATATTTTGATACATCTTCTTAATACGAAAGCGTGAACATAAAGAACATACAAAACGGACTTAAAACGAGAAAGATACGCACTATTTTATACTTGTGCACTATTTTCTGACATGAATAGTGTTTGTTCATTTTTAATAAAAAAATTGCGAAACATTTTAGAATCACTTAAATAATATTTATACATGTTTTGAACTTTATAAATATTATTTTACAAAGGCGATTAAACTATTTATACGACTATACGAGTACAAATACATGGTTATTATTTATCAAATGTGATTTAAATATTATTCCACAAATACAATTAGATGGTGATGTAGCTATATAGAATTATATACAGTATTAGTTATTCAAAGTACTTAGTACTCATACGACCTAAAATTAATTTGGTTGCATTCGGACGTTTACGTGACGCATTTTCAGTCTGTGATTTACATTGTTGACTTATTCACTCAAGGTGAGTTTATAGCCCCTCTTTCGCTTGTTTTACATTTACTTTACAAATTTAAGGGGAGAATACATGCTTGTTACAACTTGTTTACATATTCATTTACAATCTCTTTTACATACTTGATTGCATACTTGATTTTGTAACTTGGTTACACACTCGTTTACATACACATTGACAAAGCTGTTTACATACTCATTGCAAACTCATTACAAATATGTTATACACTAATTTTCATATCTCACAGTGAGATACAATACTCGTTTTCACTTATGAACGCAAAAACTTTACTTTCATTCTAATGATTACGGATCAGCTTAAGTTGCATGAACTGTTAATTACTCAGAGGGTAAGCGCGAATGTTATAAGATAGATCTATTCGGGATTGACAATCCCCGTTCGGGTGATTAGTTATCACTGGAAATGAACGTTATAACATGTCGGAGCACGACTGGATTGGTGTCTACAGGGCCAACAACTACATGCTTATGAACTCTTACTGTACCTTGAATAAAGTGGCATACATATAAGTCTACGTCGCAGTTTCATGAACTTAGGGGAGCAATCTAAATCACACATGGTGACAATTGTATTGGATACAATGGTCATGCATACTTTACAAACGCTTTGTTCTGACTATACTCAACTTTTTATGACTATCGTATGGGATACAATAGTCATACACATCTTTGATTTCAATATTCATGCATACATTTTTGGTGACTATTATAATGATTGAAATGGTCATATACTCTTTACAAATCTTTGATCCAAGAACTCACCAACTTTATGTTGACACTTTTAAGCATGTTTTCTCAGGTGAATTAGATGCTTGACATACATGATGCGCATTGGAGTCTAGACTATACAAGATTACATACATGGGTTTCTACAAACAAATCTCGTTGTATTACTTTCAAGATTTTCATTGTGATGTAATATGGGACAAGTGCTATAACAAGTTCAATTTCAATTAAATTAATGAGATTACTTTTCAAATGACTCATTTAGAGGTCGTTCTCTCATAGCTTGTGCAATGTACTTATGAAGTAACGCTCCCAGATAAAATTCCGCCGCGACCCAATTTGGAGGTGTTACATAATAGGATTGCAACAAAAGCTTGAGATTAAAGAGATCACAATCATATCAAACACTTATTCATTATCATAACATCACCGAGTAGTCATGAGATATTTAGTCTCTCATGGCTAAGGAGTTCATAACATAACTTGATTTGATAACAGACTTTATTCTTTTACTAAACTAGTATGATGTTCTTAGTTGTTCTTGATGATTTGATCTTGATTCTTCAAGGGATATGGTGTTTATGCTTGGAGAATGCTTAGGGAATGGATAGAAGGATGAATACTTAGTTGTTTGTAAGTATGAGATGATTTGAAATGTGTGAATTTCGTCCTCTATTTATAGGCTGAGTGAGGGGTGAAAGTGAGGCGCACAAAGAAATTTGTACGGCGTACTTGGTGATTAAATGCGAGGGAATTAAATGTTTATTGGAGAAGTGCGGCGCACTAAGGAATTTGTGCGGCATACTTAGAGTATTAATGCAGCAGCATTTATGTCTTCATTTATTCTTCAATGTCAGATAGAAAGTGTGGCGCACAAAAGAAATTGTGCGGCGTACTTGTGAAGTTAATGCGTTCAATTGACTAAGTCTTTAATTCCATTGACTTGAGGAGAAGTGTGGCGCACAAGGGATAAGTGCGGCGCACATTTGCACTTCTGAGCTTGAACTTTGTCTTTTATTGTAACACCCCCAAAATGCGATACGCAGCGGAATACAACGATTGTGGTGCTTCTTCATAATACATGCACACGAGTCCCAGTAAACGTTCAAAGATACGTTTATAAAACACAATTTTATTTATTATAAAGATCAGAGTTACATTGGTCCCAATACCAACATAAAAATTATTTCTAAAAGTCACAACACGACTTGATTTCTAAAACACTTGTTTAGTTTATGACACTACTTCACCGAGACACCGTCCTTGATATCCGCGTTCCATCCCATCCAAGCCATCAACAACAATTAACCTGAGATACATGCTTAAAAACGTCAACAAAGCGTTGAGTGAATTCACAGAGTTTACAAATAATAGTTAGAACGCATAATTTGGTTCAACAAAGCGTATAACGTTGGCTCGTAAGTCAAGTTATAAAAATAGTGATTTCCAACTAAAGAGCCCGTGTACCGAAACTTAACACATTCATCCCGTAGGACGAAATTATGTCCGAGAAGTATGCCACTTCTCCTAATACTAACCACAAAATGTCCGTTTGACAGGGTGGTCCCAACTGATTCAAACCCCGGATAGGGTTGTCAAATCCAATAGATCTATTTAATGCATTAGCGTTTACCAACACATGGTAACTAACGGTCACACAGCAAAAAGGCATATACTCAGTAGTGAAAGAATTATATTCAAGTATCAAAAACAATTTGCGTTCAATTCCACAAAACAAGCAATATATCCCTCTCGCGGAGTTAAAAACATTGAAAACTTTAAAAGCGAGGCTGTGAACTCACCTTGATCAAAAGCCAAAGATCAAATAATCGAAACAATCCACGGAAAGTCGATGAACACGATCACGACCTATAAATTACGTTGCTCGATTACTATATCGAAAAGTATAATCAACGATGCGTACATCATATCAACAAAATCATATATATAGTATATATATATTTTCATACATGTGATGAGAAATCCACTTGCGCCTTAGATCCTAAAACCCCACAATATTAGGTTACGATCATTCTTTTATTTACATCACACCTCGCTTAATCGAATACTTTCTCTTTTAAGAAACTTTCTATTTTTAGAAAGTTTACTATTTTCGGAAAGTTACCATATTTAGTAAGTCTCGTTATCAAAATATATTTGTGATAATATTTAGTTATCTCGTCGAACCCTCGACATTCAATGTGGTTATTAATTACCCATATCGGGATTATATATCGTACGTTTCGAAAAGTTACTATTTTTAGAAATATATTTATTTATAAAAGTTGCTAAGTCTAATATTATACTCATAAAAATAATAATGTTTATTATTTTTATAAACAACCGACAAGTTTAGTATTAACCCGTTGACTTTCAAAAGTCAACGTTAGACTTTGCTTGACTTTGACTTTTTATACATATTTGTAATTAAATTTGACCCGCTTTAAACGACCCGTTATATCACATTTTCACGCTTTGGACAAAGAAGAAATTTTATGTAAAACGATATTCCGGACAACTTTTTAGTTTTAGCCGAGACCCGAAACTCGACGGAAAATAACGAAAATGCCCCTGCAAGAATCTGCTGTAACTTGTATTTTTAATAAAAACGCAGCAGTTTGACCATCGGTTTTGACCCGCTATATTACGTTTTCGTGACTTTAACCAAAAAGAGATTTTATAGAAAACATCATTCCGGACAACTTTCGTGTTTCGTCGGAAGGCCGAAAAGGACTCGAAGTGCCCAAAATCGCTGTTGAAAATCAGATCAGAATGTATACTTTTACAAAATAGCTGTTTGGAAATTTATAAAATTTCTAAACTTTGATCGGCCATAACTTCTTCGTTATTAGGAGTTACGGGACGTTCGAATTATCGAAACGTACATTAGGACGAACTCTATCATATTTCAACATCAAAAATCAGATTTTATGATTTTTCGAACCTCGTTGTGCGTGCCACAGATTCTGCACGAATTTATTACTTTCAAAATGCGCCGAAAACTATTTTTGACCCAAAAATCCACTCGCGACATATCTAAACTAGCCTATACATGATACCCATATCGTTCAATCACCCAACAACACTTTTAATCTAATCTACGCAAGTTTCGCTCGGATTTCATCACTTGCAATAATTAATATTTGACATAATCGTGAAAGTATACATAATACAAGTATTAGAAAATACTTACAACCAACACGGAATTGTTTCGGCTTTCCCTTCTTTGGTTCGAACTTCGGACGCAACCCGAACCAACAAACCAAATCCTTTTTCAACCAAACCAATTAGCTACAATGTTTATTATTCACTAATAAAAACCATCTTTACCC